>CM021109.1:423200219-423269118 GCA_007115665.2 Sequoiadendron giganteum
TTTATTCACTTTTTGAAGAATTAATTCAAGATTTTTATTAGACGCTTCTACTTGGCCATTAGATTGAGGATAGTAAGGTGTAAATAATTGATGTTGAATATGAAACTTCTCTAAGGATTTTTTTACCTATTTGTGCTTAAAATATAAGTAACATTATAAAAAATAAGGGTAGAAGGCAATCCAAAATGAGCAGTAATATTATTTAGAAGAAAGCTATAGATCACTTCAATGTTAGTGGATTAGAGTGGAATAGATTCAACCCATTTCATAATGTAGTTAATAGTTGTGATGATGAATGTATTTAGACCTTTAGAATAAGGAGGTGATATTTTTATATTAATATCCAACCACAATTTTGAAAATGGCCAAGGAACATTCTAGTTATGAAGTTCCTGTGTGGGAGCTCGAATAATATTTTTGTGTTGCTGACATTAAAGATATTTCCTGATGAAGGAAAAGAAGTCTTACTCTATTTTTTCCAATAATATCCCATATGAATTAGTTTACGCACTAAGGATTTACCATCAAAATATCCACCTCCAAAGCCTAAATGAGCTTCTTGAAGGGAAAGGGGTATTTTAGCATTAGTGAGACATGGAAGAAGAATACCACTGTAAGATTTCTAATAAATAAAATTAGACAAAAAAATTTATTGAGCTAGATGATTTTGTATTTGTATGTGAGCATTCTTACTCACATCATTAGGAATTTTTTCTAGTTTTTAGATAATTATAGATATGAGAATACCATTCCCCTAAGTCTACATGATCATACATAAGATTGTTAGGGTCAAGTTGATCTGAGACAATGGGAGAGCATAGAATCTAAACCACAAAGTGGTACTCATATACACCATCATTCAAAGGTATAAGGGAAGTCATGATTTCCATTGCATCTGCATGGTGATTCTCTCTCTTAGGAACACTATCTATAGTAAAAGAAGAGAACTAATCAAGAAAGGATAAAGGAAAATCCCAGTATTGAGATATATTTCTCTGCTTAGCTTGATATGTTCCCATGATTTGATTTACAATGAGCTTAGAATCACCATAAATGTGGATATGTTTAATATTTAATGCTATCATAACATGTAAGCCAATGATAATGGCTTCATACTCGGTGATATTATTTGTGAAATGAAATTCTAATTGAAAAGACAAAGGAACTATCTTTCCTTTCGGTGAAATTAAATCTACACATGTCCCAAAGATAGTTTGACATCTCAATCCATCTAAGTACATTTCCCATATAGGTTCATGATTTAATGCATACAAATTTTCATCTAGGAACAAGTCCAAGTTAGGAAGAGAATGAGGTGAGGGAGATTCTACCAATTGATTAGAGACAACTTGTCCTTTTATTGCTTTTTGAGGTAAGAACTTCATATTGAACTCGAACAACAACATCACCCATTTTTCCAACCTTTCAGAAAGGTCAGTTATAGTAAATAAGTGTTTAAGAAGATTGCTGGAAACTTGAATTGTTGGGGGAGATTGTTGAAAGGTTGTTTTTCATTGAGAAGATTGTTGTATTGACAATATGAGTATGATAGCATGGAGAGATTTCTAAAGATTGATGAGCATATGGTTTTTTCATTGATGAAAACCCTTTATTGATGGAAATTCATGGCAAAAATGCAAAAGTGTTGGTCTAGAGATGGTTAGATAATTGCCTAAGTCCTATAATGTAGTTTCAAGGTTCAAAGAACCAGTTTTTGGGTCCACATTGCTCTGCTATGAAGAATTTGGTTATGAAATTTTGAGGGAATATTGATGCATGATGGAAGAATCTAAATCCAAATTTTCATGAGTTGATGTCTTTTGTAGTTGAAGGTAATGGTGATAGAGCATTAGTCTAGAAATGAAAGAGTTACAATGATAAAGTGTATATTGGAATGCTTCACATTCCACTGTAGATGAATATTATAGCATGTGGATTTGTAGAAGTGTTTTAGGATGTCAGTAGTGTGTACTATCCAAATGACAAGTGTTTTGGTAGTCCACATGTCGAGTTGTGGGTGAACAGTTGGTTCATTCAATTTTTACTTCACTAGTCTCACTATGTGGTGTTAACCTAAATGTTTTGAGGTTGTGTGGAGTTGAGTTATGTAAGAGGAAAAATCATGGGAGTAATTATAGGTCATGCCAACCTATCTTAATATGTTATACACTTTCTCTCTTTCTGCAAAGCGTTTTTGTTGGTATTTTTTGGATGACAAGTTATAAGGATGCATGGTACATCTATTAGGCCTACCTAATTAATGTTTTGGTTGGATGATTTATATATACAAGGTTAATTCCTTGTGTGGATGGATGCGATACAAAATAATTGACTATGTATGAGATATGGTGCAAAGAAGTGTGAGTTGTGATTGAGGTGAAGTATGAAGTGTGTCAAGTTAGTTTTTTGAGCTTCAGTGGAACTGTATCTTTAGCATAGGTTAGATGAATTATTAATAGTTCACATTTGGTAATGATCCACCCCTTTCTCTATATCTTTCTATTTTGGGAAATGAGCACTTTGGTAGTGAGCCACCGATGGTGAGCCTTTCTCTTTTGGACAACGAGCGGGCCATTTTGTATCAAACATTATAATCAGTTACAATATATATTATGAGCTAATCCTTGTAGTGTAGGAAAAATTATCCTATTTTCACACTTAATTTGGGGAATTAATAATAAAATGAACTAAATTATGTCTTAATTTAGTGTTGTAATATGTATTTTGCATATTCACATTAAGTTTATTGCCTTATTAAATTAAAATGGACTTAATTGTGCCTTAATGTGGTGTTGTAAAGTGTACCTTTACACTTTCACACTTATCTAGGGCTTTATTAATTAATTGAGGTTAAATTTACTTAATTGGCCCCTTTAATTAATTGTCATTTTCGAATAGGAAAACCCAACATTCATTAATGTCATAACATAACACTTATCATTAGGGAATGCGTGTCCTAGGTGGGTGACCTAGGACCCATTCATCCAATGGCGAATGGGTCCTCACTTAGATCTAAGACCTAAATTTTAATTATGTTTTTGATGGTATTTTAATGATTTCAAATGTATTTTCATATGTCAGCTTGTTCTATTTAGATTTTGGGAAATTAATGTTACATACCTATAAACATAAGGTTATTTCACTATGTTTCACCTAATATTTTCAAGGTAGAAATTTGAAGTGAGAATTCCTATAGAAAATTTATGAGATCAAGAGCAATTCAAGGCATTCAAGAGTAGATTTAGTGAATAATTATTGCAATAATCAAGATCTTATTATCATGTCAAAGTATTCTTGCATCATGCATGCTATTTGAGCTAATATGTTGATGTAGTCATGTTCAAGATCCATTCAAGCATTTGAGGCATCTTTTCAAATCAAGTTTCAAGGTCAAGATCCACATCCATTAAAGACATTTCATGGTAGTTCATGATTTACATTTCAAGGTTCATTCAAGGATTTGGTGAGTTGTGACATTACTTTGTTTATTCATCATTCCTTCATGTTTAATTTCCAAAATGGGGTTATACAAAGGAAAATCCCCATTCACCAACAATAAAAAAATTTTCCTTCTTAATTTGTGTTTTCAGATTTTAGGTGGAAGATATATTGAAGAGAAAAATTGAAGTTGTCAAAGTTGCATTTGTTGTCGTTATTATTGCAATTTCATGGAAACTCATCTACAAGATTTATTTCCAGCTTTTCAACTGTCAAAATCAGGGATCTGCGAGTGCAGACACATGATAAGAGAACCCAAAAACCATTTTATAGAACCCTAGCTAGGATCCATTCTCCATAGGGTGAATGAGTCAGATAGATTTGAAAAAACACTTTTTGTGATTGGTACACATCATTTTCCCTCTCTCAGATCTATATTTTGATTTTTGGTTCCATCAGTATTGAGGTTAATCTTCCAAATTCAAGTTATAGGTTTTATTTTGGAGTTATTTTTTCTATTTTGAATCTTTCTCCCCAAAGTGTTGTTTAATTAGGACCCTCGTCCTTGCAAAAAAAAAGAAATTTGTAGTTTCACACTTTGACTTGACTCACCTCAAGGTTGATAGTCCTTTCATGGTGTGGATCTCATTTCCAAATGAAATAAGGAAGATAGGTCCATAAAAAGCCCATTTTCCTTTGTTCTTATTTGGTTAACCTATTTTTATTTATTTCAATCCTCACCGTGGTTTTTCCCTTTTTGGGATTTCAACGTAAATATGGTGTTCTTGTGTTCTTTGATGTGATGCATTCTTTCTATGTTCCTTTCTATTACTACAATTTTAATGTGTTGCATTGAATGAATGTTTAAAGTTGATAAAGTTAATAATTTTTAGTGAATACTGATTCTTTCATGTCCCCTTTTCAAAATTCTCTAAAAATGGCAACTTACTTAAAATAGTAAGCCTGACTAACAAAAATAGTAAAACAGGACCCAAAGATTTTTTGGAAAAGCTATATATATTATTTGGTGATTTGACTGAAAAAATATCAAGACATCAAATAAACATCATAATGTTAATTCCTCCATATTTTGGCATGGCATTTAATTGGAGCAAGTTTGGGGTCAAAAAACAAAGAATCTTAGAAAGTGGCAATAAATGGAAACAAATCAAAAAATGGAAGTTATTTTACTAACATGATTTTTCCTCCTCTTTTTGGCATGAGAATCTTGGCTGTTACAACTTTGGCATCTTGCATGAAATCATATAAGGAAAAATCAGCTTTTTCATTCATTCATTCCATCTTATTTTGCTAATGCATTTTTTATTGTTCTTCAGAGGTCGACAAAACTATGGAGAAGGAGAATTGAGAATGGAATTTTTAAGGTTTCTAGGTGAACTAAGGATGGGAGTTTTAGGGTCATCAAGGTGTAATCTCATACATAGATTTCCATTGTGCTCAATAGTGCAATTTAGACTTTTTTCTTAGTGTGTTGCAGGTGTGGTTTCGTAGGGGTTTAGGTGTGAGAGTTTGGTGATTGTTTAATAATTTTTTCTATAGATTATATGGATTCCATGGGACTTTATTTTGCTTCATATTAATGATATCAAGCATATTTATTTATCTTTGGTAAATGGCACCATGTTTGGGTGCCAAGGTTTACATTTTCTAGTAGTGGTTTGCATTAGTTGAGCTTTTATTTTTGAGTTTTTTTGTAATCTGCCTTTGTAGATATGAAAGTGTATTTTATAGGCAGTTATGCTACCAATTTTTTTAAAGAAAACCTCTTCCTTTTTCTGCAATAACATATGGAGTGTTCATGGATAATTTGGTGTAAATGTCTACATACCCAGTTTCACTATTTGATTAAAAATCAATTTTCTTAGATGGGTTTGCATTTATATTATTTCATCACATTTAATGGTGGTAAAATATGGCAATATAATAACAAGGGAAATTATAGTGGTACCAGAGCCTTGATTCTACTAGACTAAGGGTTTAACCAGTTCAATGCAACCAAGCTCTTGCCAACTTGTAGGAATTTGATTGGTTGATCATGGAAGGGTTTTGCAAATATATATTTCAGAATTGGGAAAATGATATGTTAGTTACCAAAATATCAAGTTGGTATGATGAATATTTGATGAAATCTTTAAATTTTAATGCAGCTCAAACATTCTATAAATATGCAAAGCTCTCCAAGAAATATTTTCCTAAAAAAGGAGAGGTTATTAATTTTTTTTGAAGAATTCCTAGGTGAACCTAAAGATTTCAGATTTTTAACACCTTTTGATTAGTATTACATGAAAAGGAAAAAAGAAGGAGATTAGATGAATAAGGCTTCAAAAAAAAGGGAGCAAGTGGAGGAGTTGAAGGTTGATTCACTTGACTTCTCCAAGAAGATCAATGAGGAGGAACAAAATTATTGTAGTTAGAATATTGAAGGTACAAATCATTTGATAAGAGATATTAATCTTATTTCCAATAATTATATGCTTAAGTACTAGTTCAATGAAGTCAAGGAGATGAATTTAAAAGAAAAAATGGAACAAGAAAATTATGAGAATGTCCCTTCAAAAGTTGCAATAGAGAAATTTCTTTCTTGTGAAAATGAAAGGGTGAATGAACATGTTAATTGCAGCCACATGTATGATTCGGTGTTCCCTACTACATCACTACAAGAATTTTGTCATGTTAAAAAATGTTCCAAAAAGGAAGATAGAAATAATGGTGTAAGTTGCAACATTGAGCATGAAGGTACATCAATTCCAATCCAAGACTACTTTAGTGAATGGGACCCAGGTGATAGTCTCTTCTTAGATGATACAAAGCATTTTTCTATAGTTTTAACTCATTCATGAATTTTGGTATGGAACCTTTGTTCTCTTTTCAAAAAGGTGCAAATGAAGAACATTCAAATCCATCTAAAATATGAAATATTTGATGGGATTACTACTTTTTCCACAAAATGTGTCTCATTCTATGTACATGGATAGGTAAAGGGATTACTATAACCTTGAGGAAAGATGAGGTATGCTTTAACAAGGTTATGGAGGAACATCATACTCCTAAAAATAAATCAATAATGAAAGGAAAGGAAGTCATGGGATTACCTTAGAAGAATGTTTCTTTGATAACAATATGTGTTGGAGTGATTAGTATTAATAATTTCACCCTTACACCTTTTGAAGTTTTAGTTTGGATGTATTTCTTTCATGATTGGTTTCAAGGGGAAAAACTCAAGGAAGTTGAGCCTCACACCATCCAAAATTTGATATACAAAATAATGCAGCTTTGGTGGAATTTGACAAAAATATGGAGGTAATGGTTACATGCTTTGAGATTTACATTTCAAATTTTCCTAATCCATTTGTTGAAAAGCATGGTGTGTTAGTGGTTGCTACGAGAAGAGAAAATTATTTGGTTCTAAAAAGTATGCAAGCTATGGTTTTCTCAATTGAGACTCAGTTCAATTCTTCATTACATTTAAATTAGCAAAGGAGGATGTTCAGGTATATGCCTTTAGGATCATCTTTGGAGAAAATAGTCCAACAAGCCAGGGATTGTGTGCACACTAATATTATTTCAAATATGAATTTGTCATCATGCTACTCTCATATATGTCTATTTACAAGAAGCACATGAACTGCGAGTTCTCACCTTATAGGTTGATTTTCCAATTCATGGTGAATCAGGTGAGAGATTTTGATTTCATTCATGATGATGATATTCTTCAACAATTTTTGGAAAGATGTTTGGGAGTCTTGGGATATAGATATATATATTTTAGCAAGAAGAACTCATTCCTAAAGCATATTCATGAGACAATGATAATACACACATAGGCTAGGATATTGGCACTCAAAAGGGTGATGTTATGAAAAAGATGCATGATGGGAATTATTTTCCTTATGAGAGGTTCATTTCTACCACAAGGAGACTTCAAGGAGGAGCTGATATGCACACATTCACAAGTATTGCAATTCCTCTTCTAATGGGAAATTTAGAGTTGGGAATGAATGATTTTAAAATTGTGGCTACTCAGAGACATTGCAGCCCTTACATGGTTTTTCACACATCTTACAAGGGATAAATTTTGGGTTTCTATTCAAGTTAATCATTCTTGCATTAATTACATCATTGAGATATTTCTATATTGGATCACTCTATATTTGAATAGATTTAGATTTTTGCAACTAAAGATGGTTTCCTTAATGATGAAGTTAGAATTTCTTCATCCTTGTTGGAAATCAAACCAAAAACCATGTATTTAATAATTTTGTGGAAAAAATCTAACAATTTGTATGTGAAGGGTGTCAGGTATGTGGTAATGGATGAATTTAGTGAGCACTTCACTTTCTATCTGGGTAAGTTCTTATGTATAGTTTGGATACCCAAAGTGTTATGGAATAAATTTTGTTGTTATATGTTACTATCTACTACTTTCCTTTGGTGCCTTGACTATTATATATCAGTCCATGTATTTGGAAATGATCACTCATGATTTTGGGAGAGGTGTGATCTTACTACTGAGTTTTCCAACTCCATCCGTTCCAACAGTCTGGGGATTTAGGTAGTTGTTGATTTCAAAATATAAGATTTTTTTTATGAAGATTGTATTGGTACCTTTCATAGATATTTATACTACAAAAATCAGGTTTGTATTGTCATAATTGGTTTATGAAGTGCCAGGTGCAAGTTTCCTAAAGATAGTGCAACACTTTCTAGAGACCCGAAATAATTTGCACAATTAAAATTTGGAGCTTGGTGGTGTGAATGTTTCTATTGAATGATGCTAATGGTTATCCATCTACTACACCTCGATGCCTATAGATCAGTCCATCAAGTTGGAAACATCATCATTCAGTTTGAGGTAATGTATGGGATGATTGTTGTGCATTCTTGTGATATGTATTTCAACAGTGTAGAGGTGAATGAGGGATTTGATTTCAGTATTTTTAATGGTTGTGGTAGAGGATACAATGAATTTTATGACAATCATAATAGTAGAAAAAATTAGATCCAAAACATTATCAAGCGCTTCAAAAGTCTTAGGAACAAGTTTCCCAATAACAGTTCTTTCCTAGCTAGTGCTTCAGGACAATGTTTGTATTGCAGTGAGAAATTGTTTTTGAAGGGTATTAAAGTGGAAGTTATCAAGCATGTTAGTAAGTTCTCTGATATGGTTTAGAATTTCATAAAAAAAAAATTACTTTCATGTTGAAAATTTTATGTGAAGATTAGATTGTCCTAGTTGGAGGACTTAGGGAGTGCATGTATCGACATCAAAAGGGCTTGTGGTTTGCATCCAAAGTTTGGAATGATGTTATGTGATGAAATTTGATTTTCTTAATATGTGCCATTATTTTCCCAAATCAGATCCTAAAATTTTATCAAGCAACTTTCAAATAGAGGCAAAATTGGTAGCAGTTTGTGATAGATCCTACAAGAAGCCTCTCCATGATTCACAGGGAATTAGAAGGAGGAGGCTATTACTTTTAGAAAGGGAAGGAGAAATAAAAAAACCTTGGGAAAATGGAGCAAGAGGTTGCAAATTGAACATCCAATCCACGAATTTATAGAGTACAGGCACATTATTTAAGAAACTATCAGGATGCTTAAGAGGAGTACAACAATTTACATGTGCAATATAACAATCAGTTATGAATTCTAAAATGATTGAATTTTGTGGAGCATCATGTTTGAAATTGCTTGAGGACAATAAATTTTTGGGAGGGAGGAATTTTCATGTTGCCTTTTCAAAATTCTCTAAAAATGGCAACTTACTTAAAATAGTAAGCCCGACTGCCAAAAATAGTAAAACAAGACCTGGAGATTTTTTGGAAAAACTATATATTTTATTTGGTGATTTGACTGAAAAAACATTATCAAGACATCAAATAAACATCATAATGTTAATTCCTCCATATTTTTGCATTGTTTTTAATTGGAGCAAGTTTGGGGTCAAAAAGCATAATTTGAAGCAAAAATCAAATCGGGTAAAAAACAAAGAATCTTGGAAAGTGGCAATAAATGGAAACAAATCAGAAAATGGAAGTTATATTAACGAAATAATATATCCTCCTCTTTTTGGTGTGGGAATCTTGGCAGTTACAACTTTTTCATCTTGCATGAAATCATATAAGGAAAAATCAACTTTTTCATTGATTCATTTCATCTTGTTTTGCTAATGCATTTTTTGTTGTTCTTCAGAGGCCGACAAACCTGTGGGGAAGGAGACTTGAGAATGGGAGTTTGAAGGCTTCCAAGTGAAATAAGGATGGTTTTCCAAGGGTCATCAAGTTGTAATCTCATACAAATATTTCCATTGTGCTCAATAGTGTAGTTTAGATTATTTTCTTAGTGTGTTGCAAGTGTGGTTTCGCAGGGGTTTAGGTGTGAGAGTTTGGTGATTGTTTAATATTTTTTTCTGTAGATTATATGGATTCCATGTGACTATATTTTTCTGTACATTAATGAAATCAATAAAATTTATTTATCTTTGGTAAATGGCACCATGTTTGGGTGAAAAGGTTTACATTTTCTAGTAGTGGTTTGCATTAGTTGAGCTTTGGTTTTTGGGACTTTTTGTAATTTTCCTTTGCAGATCTGAAAGTACATTTTATAGGAATTTATGTTGCCAAAATTTTTGTATAAAACCTCTTCCTTTTTCTGCAATTAGATCTAGAGTGTTCATGGATACTTTGGTATAAATTTCTACATACCCGATTTCATTGTTTCATTAAAAACCAATTTTCGTAGATGGGTTTGCATTTATATTATTAAATCAGATTTAATGATAGTAAAATATGGTAATATAACAGGAAGGGACATTACAGATTCACCCCCTCTTAGTATTTTGAGTGCTCAACAATTAGTGTCAGAGCTTAGTTCCTTCAATTGGTTTGATCGTTGAGGTAGACCTTGGAGGTTGAACACATGACAAAAAGGAAGTATCCTCTTCCTATGGAAGAGATTATCCCTAAAGGGTTTATTGAAGAAGATTGTGAGGTAGATATGGAAGAACTCAAATCAGCTCTTGATGATTTGGAAAAATTAAAAGCTGAGAATAGAGATCTAAAAAAGGATATTAATGATGCAAATGAGTGTATTAAGAAGCTAAGAGAGAAACTCAAGAAATCTACATAAAGAATCAAATAATCAAATCAGCAGCTCAAGTAATGAAATGAGACTATCACCAGTTTGAAAGTGAAAGTTGGAGAAGGAAAAATATTTGAAGATTGATTGAATGCAAAACTAAAAGACAAATCTAAAGAATGTTCAAAGCTTGGATAAGAGATTGTAACTTTAAGCTTAGATCTGGAGAAAGAAAAGATTCAAGAAGAGTTCTACAATACTTGATTTGATGATTGTGAATCAGAAGGCTTCTAAGGAAAAAGAAGGATCAGGGTTTGAGAAAGAAGAGAGTTAAAAGTTAAATCAGACACCAAAAAATGATGAAAGAAGAATGACAAGAAGAGCAATATCAAATAGGTTTGGAACTAGAAGAAATATTTCAAGAGACCACCTATCAGACAACCAAATACACAAAGTTAACCATATTTTAATGGTTATTTTTATTCCTACAATAAGTTTGTACATAAATATATAGATTGTAGAATCATAATGGATCAGAATATTCAATCATTTCTTGGTCAATGATATACATGCAATAGATTTGGTCATAGAGCTAGTGAATGTAGAAATAAGATGATGAAGGGTTACAATAATGACATGATGTTTCAATATTTAAATGGATAATGTTATAATTGTAATATAATTGGGAATAAGGCTAATGAATACAGATCTAGAATGGCTAGAAGTGATCTTGTTAAAAAAGGTGTCACTTTTTACAAATGTAGCAAACCAGGACACATAGCTAAGTTTTGTAGAAGCAATAATGTGAAACCCTCTATTTCACAAAAGAAGACCAATTTGGTAAAGAAAATAGATCCAACTAAGATGAAGAATGAACTGAACAAGATCTGGAAGAAGAAAGAAGATAGAAAAGTAAAGAATGAGTCTATGCTAGCCCCTAGTGTAGATGTTTCCTCTAGAAACTAGATCAAGAGATTTAACGCAAGGGGATTTCCAATAGAAAATATTTAAGCCCCTACCAAAGATGTGGTGTTGATGCCTTCAACACATAGGTACAAATTTAGTTTGAGATGCTAAAATTGTTGGAGAAATCACCACTGAAAAATATCGATGTATAAATTTATGAAGAGATTTAAGGTGACTGTGACTACATAGTTAGGGTTTTCCAAATTTTGAACTAAATTAAAATCAATGCAATTAATATGCATTAGGTCACTAGAAAAATGGATTATATTTCATTTCACATATGTTAAATTGATTTGTGATCAAGAAATCCAAGTGGAGAGGAAAGAAGAAAATATACAAAAGTGATTTTAGTGTTGTGTGAAGCCCAACCAATATAAATAAAAGATATTTATCAATATTTTGTGAAACCCTAGTACTATTTAATATTTTTACTCCTTAAGTTGTTAGTGTTCTTGAATGACCATGAACCAAGTTTAAAAAGCATCCTTTCAAATCCATGGAAACAAACCTCAAGGGTGTGTTTTTGAGTGTTCCTTTCGAAGTGATGCATACAAGGGATGTAAGGATGTCCACCCATGTAAAAATGGATGATTATAATCATGCAAATTTGGGAAATTTTTAAGATATACCAATTAATCGGTGATTCTTTTTAATTGAAACTAGAGTATACAAGTTTGGTCAAAAATAAATTAGACGTTTGGAACTTCCCTATTTTTTTTATGTGGATGAGTGGTTAGATATGTATTGAGCATAATCCATGATAAATTATTGTGGTTGGATATACCACACTTGATCAAAGAGAAAGCTACCAAGCTGGTTACTGGGTTATGCTTTGAAGGACCCATTCCTACAATGAAGGCCATGAAAAATAAAATGCTAATGAAGCTAACTGGTGCAAAATTTGATAAGCGTTCCCTAAAAATAAAGGACATAGATTATCTGATAGTAAATATGCTTTGATTATGATTGGTTACAAGATATATTACACTAATAAAGATAATTCTATGTCGGCCACAACTATACACACTTCTCACCAAATGGTGAAAGAGGGTCTGGACATTGATTATGTGATATCCTAACACAATAGTTGATGGAGAACCTACATAAGATAAAAGAGGTCAAATATCCATTATGGTACAACACTCTCATCATTTTTTTGATGTTTTAATTTCTTAGAGAAATTTTTGGTGCAAAGAATGTTGTCTGCTTGGATAATGTTCCTATTGTAATACAAATAAGGGATCATTTGAGAAGATTTCAGGGTGATGATTCTGGTGTTCCGACACTGTGGGGATTTTTTAAAACCTTTCAATCATAGATGCAAGCAAGAGAGAGGATTCCTAAGAGTTTTGTTGAGAAATACAAGAATGATATTACCTTTATGGTTACTAGAGTGAAAGCATTATGGAAGTAGTGGAACCCAAAATAGTATAGATTTCAATAATGGGATTATGAAGTGGTAGAATATGTAATCATAGGTTGAAAAAATTATATTGGGAAAACCAAGAGACCCATCTGTAGGTAGTTTTGGAACCTATAAGGAGAATTCTAGTGAAGTGCACCTAAAGCACAAAGAAAAGGAGATAAAGAAGAATGTAGAAAAGATGAAGGAAGATTTGGAGGAGATTGTTGTTTCTTCAAAGGGTTCTCTGATGAAGATCAACATCCCATATATGCATCCATAGGGGATGAAAAGCACAATAAGGTCCATCAGGACCTCTACTCCCTCTCTAGTTGTTCTCAAAGCCTCTGAAACTAAGCCTACAATTGGTGTTAAGAAGAAAGTTACATCTAGTGCCCCTATAGCACAACAAAATCCTTGACAGAGGAGAAGGAAAGAGAAATCTATAAGATAAATATATATCAGCTATGAGGATGAAGAGGAAATAGAAGAAGGAGGACCTTAGTTGATCCAAAAAAGGAAATTTGGTGTACTTAAGTAGAGACTATTGGCCCCATGATTGTCATTGCACCAAAAGGTCGAATTGTTAATGATCAATACAATTTCCAGAGTGAATGGATCCATGGGAGGTGGTTAGTCCATGTCATGAATCTTGAGGGGAGAGCTGACCATTTACCAACAATCTCCCCCTTAGTGTTACATGAGGGGATTCAAACCTAATGCCTTTGGCTCTGATAGAAATTGTTGGCCTTATGATTTCCATTGTGCTAAAAGTTTGACCTGTAAATGCTTGATACAAACACCAAAGTTAATAGATCCATGAGAGGTGGTTATTCCATTCACGAATCTCGAGGTGAGCACTAACCATCTACCAACAGAGAAAAGTGTAAAGAAAACCAAAAGTGGACATTGTTGATACAAATAATGAAGAAGAAGTTGAAAAGAAAAAGAAAGCATTCAAGATCCATGTGAGGGAGAAGTCAAGGTCAAGAAAGGAAGAAAAGTATCCTAAAGGTAAGGGGAAGAAGAAAGAGAAGGCCCCTCCAATAAGAAATCATATCCCTCTAAGGTTAGCTGCACTATTTAATGGTATTTCTTAGCATGGGATTTTGGAAGAAACCATTAAGATGTATTCAAAATCAAATGATATGAATAAGGAAATTACAGAAGAAGCTATTATGAAGTACATGGTAACAATTTGTACCATATTAAGATAAATAGAAGATCAGTTTCTTGATTATTTTGATGAATTTATTAAGTATTAGAAGGCAAGAATTTTTTTAAGAGAATGAAAAAATTAGGGCATTTACTTTGGAGAAGATTGGTTCTTCTCTTTTTGATGAAGATAGAGAAAAATTGGGTCAACTATGCAATAGAGAGTTAAAAAAAAAGAGTCAATACCTTAAAGAGAAAAGACAAAGAAGATATTGAGAGATCAAGAAATGAGACACTGCAAAAGGGTGAATAACTTGAAAAAGAATTGAAAGTGTCTACAGATAGTGAAGAAATTGAAATGCAACATGAAACCTCTATCTCAAAAAATCAATGAACTTGATATTTAACATCTTGAGGATGAGCCTATAAAGGAGAATGTTCAAGAGGATGTGATGATAGAAAGTATCCCTTTGAAAGTGGAGAATGTGGTTGCAAAGGAACAAAAGAAAGAGAGACGGGACATTCCAAAGAAGGCTGAACCACAAGAAAAAAATAATCTACCCTCTTTGTATATGAAGAAGGATGGTACAAAAAAGCAATCCCAAAAAATTAGAGGCACAAAAAATTGAACAGTTGCCTCCTTTGGATAATGAAAAATAAATTGAAAAAGAGAAGAATACCAAGGATTCCTTAGACAATGGTGAAGAGGAGAAAAGGGAGCATAAGGAAGGAGGAAGTGCAAATATTGTTGGTGAATCCTATAAAAACTCAAAAGATTCATTAAATGGTATACTAGATATGTAGCTATAATTTGAATTGGTAGTATTTGCACAAGTCTTGCAAATTCCAATGTAATAGGGACAAGTTGATATGGCCAAGATCTCTCCCTTGCAAAAACTTCAACTTGGTGATGCTTTTCATGCCTCTACAAGGAAGGGGATATTGCAAACACACCAAAAGAATGTAGAATTGATTGATGAAGTAGTCAAGGTGTTGCAAGAAGGCATTCTCAATGCAACCATTGATGAATCTTTTCCTAGTGTACAAAGGTTAAAGTTATTGTTGGATTCTTTCAAAGATTATTCTACAAGTTTAGAAGAAAATATAGAAAAATAAATGACCAAGAGGGTCAATGAAAATAGATTAGTAGATTATCCTGACATGTGTTTTTTCACATAGTATGTTGCAAAGCAACTTAAAAGATATTCAAAATTTTATGGAATAAGCTAAAGTTTTATTTCAATTTTTGTTAAAATGGCCTAATTCTACAAGGATCATTAAGGACCAAATGGACTCAATAGAGTCACAAATTGCTCAGGCCTTCGGTGTCTATGATCCAATCAATGATGTAGATGGTATGACAAGGTTAGAAATAGAGAATCTACATGAATAATTCTTCCAACTACAAGAGCATAAAGAGAAAATAATTATGCAGTATAGTCATCTTAGAGATTTGGCAAGTGCAAATCTTACATCCTTGACAGGAGTACTTGTTAGTGTTGAGAAGATGTTGCAAAAGAATATGATATCTAGTTCTCCAGATGAAGAAGATCTCCTCATTTAGTTTGAGGGTCAGTGTAGTTTTCTTTCCTCGACTAAAACGGATTTGGAGATAGCAAAGAAAAAGTGGGAGGTACACTTTGCAAAATTGAAGGTGTCTAATCAGGGAGATTTTCCCTCCACAAGTTAAGTTATAATTTTTTTTCTTTCTGTAGATAGCTTTCCTTATTGAAATTTATATATGTGGAAGTAGTATAGAGTGTTGGAGTACAATTTTGGTCATTTTTGTTGGATAATTTTGTTAGGGGGAGTCTCTCTAATGTAAATGATTAAAGCAATGTTGAGTATAAGAGTCAAGCAATAAGGGGGAGTCATTCTCATGTATATACATGTACATGTATATCTACAAAGGGGGGGGAGGGGGGGAGGGTAGTTGAAGGAATTTGACAAAATTAACATTTAGAGCCCTTTGCCCTTGATGTCAAAGGGGGAGAAGTTTGATAAGTTTAAGAGTTTTGAGAGTATGTTGCCATCAATGAAAAAGAGGGAGATTGTTGGAAACTTGACTCATTGGGGAGATTGTTGGAAGGTCATTTAGCATTAAGAAGATTGATGCATTATTAGCATGAGCATGATAATATGGAGAGATTTATAAATTTTGATGAGAATATGGTGTTGTAATTGATGGAAACCATTACTAATGAAAATCCATGGCAGATATGTAGAAGTGTTGGTTCAGAGATGGATGGATAATTGCCTAAGTCCCAAAATACAGTTTTAGGGTTTAGAGAACTAGTTTTTGGGTCCACATTACACCACTATGGAGAATTTTGTTATGCAATTTTGAGGTAATGTTGATGCATGATGGAAGAATCTAAATCCAAATTTTCATGACTAGACGTCTTTTGCAATCGAAGATAATGGTGATAGAACATCGATTTGGAAATGATAGAGTTATAGTGATGGAGTGTATGTTGGAATGATTTGCATTCCACTACAGATGAATATTCTAGTGTGTATATTTACAAAAGTGTTTGAGGACGTTAGTATTTGTAGAGAAGGGGGATTCACTACTCATGAGTTATCTTTAATCAAAGAGCCTCACGAGGTGAACTGCCCTAAAATACCTCAAAGGACAATGAGGAAGTTCTAGAATCAAAAAGAGCAGGTAATAGAGATTCTCTGGACAAACGAACAAGCTCTCGACCAAAGGACATCAGCGCAAAATGTAGATGACAGCATGGTGCGCTGGCATCTCCAAGGTGCATTGGCATCTTGTATGGACTAGAAAGTAGGTTTATCTTAGGAAACAACGAAGTGACTACTTCTTCGATTTTTGAGAACTTCTAGAATGTAAGGAAATGACAAAAAGTGATGAAGAAAAAAAATGTAGTAGAATTGGAATGGAAAAGATAAAGACAAGGAGAATACAAGAAAGGAAATGCTTATGAATGTGCGAGTGATGAAGTCTCCAGCTCGTGAACTTCTTTAATACTTGCACACAAGAGATAGAGAGAGAGAGAGAGAGAGAGAGAGAGAGAGAGAGAGAGAGAGAGAGAGAGAGAGAGAGAGAGAGAGAGAGAGAGAGAGAGAGAATGTTGAGGCTGTATAGGGGTTTTCCTCAGTTGAACCCCCATTTTGGTGTTCCCACCTCGACGAACAATCAAATAGATAGAAATGTAGGAAATAAGTAAACACAAAAGCACTACAAAATAGTGTTATGCTACTCAACCAAGTAATAGAGGAGAGGAGTGAAAGATTACCACCTCCGTCCAAAGTGCTCAAGGATTGCGGAGGAGAAAATGAGAGGAACTCAAGCCTCTGCTGCAATGGTGTTTTGTTCCACACATTCTCTACTAAAGTGATGGAGTGTTGATGTTGTTGCTATGAAGTGTAAAGTGGTGCTACAAAGCTTGTGGATGAGTGAAGAAGCTGTTTGGAGCTTGTGAAGAGATTGTGGAGAGAATGTAGAGAGCATGTGAAGGGATCAACCAACCATGAAATGAATGAAGGTGAGTCAATATGAAGTAGAGAGGAAATAAATGGCCATATTTGGGTTGGTCAACCAAAAAGGGCATTAAAAATCAGCTCCCTATGGGAATGGTAACACCTTTGTAGGCTCTAGATGTGGGAATCTGTCAGGGACATTAGCGCATTGTGCAGACGTTTGCATGCTGCACAAAAATCCCAGACAAAAATGCCTCCACTGATACTCAACAAGGGTGCCAAGTGGAACAAAGACAACAAGCTTATGTGGAATTGATCCTCTAAACTCAATTTTCTAAGGTGTTAAAGGGAAAAAAGGGGATTTTCACTAGGGGTGCAAATTCATGTTAATACATTTTCCCCCACTTTAGTGAGAACGAGTACTAATGATTTTTTTGGTAAAGTAGAGTAGTAAGGTAGTAGTAGAGTAAGAGATGTATACTCGAACTGATGAGGAAGTAGAGCACGGTCTGGAAAACCCGAAAGTGCAGGAGAGGAATTCATAGTTCCATGGAACCACAAAGATGAAGTAGGAAAGTGCCTTGTAGGCTCATGGTCTTGCAAGGGGGGTTATCCTTCAATAACTCTCACATGAAGGAAACCAAGAAAAATACCCTACAGACCTGCAGACTTGTAAGGAAGGTATCCCCCAAGAACTCTCACATGAGGGAGACCGAGTAGAGGGGAATCCGTAGAGTTAGAGATGGCAATGTGTTTACCTGCAGATAGAACACATTAGGAAGTGGTTGCATAGGCCAATGAATAGATATTCACGTAGACCATCGCCGAGTTATAATACTTTTAAAGGGCTCCCTCGAGAACCCTTCAAAAGGAAGGAGGGTCCACTCAAGGGATGCATTGATTGAAAGGTAAATTTTAGTCGAGATGCCTCTGGACTAGACACAAAGATGAAAAATAGGTCTAGTAGGGCAGCCCCCGGTCTAGATTACAAGAAATCATTTGAAACCTTATGAAGGGGTCCCTTGAGAATCCAACGTGAAGAGGAGGGGTCCACTCAAGGGAAACACTATTCAAGAGTTAACGTCTTCCTTCCCAAATCGATTCGTCAGCAAGGAATCCTTTTGAAATATGTTCACTTCATCAAGGAATTCAAAAGGAATGAGATGTGCTCATGCGAGGGGAGGACTAAGACCGTTCCCGCTTCAGAGGAGGATTTCCAAGTCCTTTCTTTACAAACCCATGATGAAGGAAACACATTCCATTAGGGTTTTAACCTGAGAATGCGATTTCAACGAAGAATTGTTTGGAAGGTGTTTGAGGAAAGATTTGTTTGGCACGAATGCATTTCCAAAATACTGAGTAACATAGAAGAGATGTTTCCACACATGAAAGGGACAACTCAAGAAAATAAGAGAGAAAGATAAAGAGCAAGTAAAAAGAGAAAGGGAACACACATAAAGGGCACAAGGGTAGCTTGATATTTGAGGGTCAAAACTTCTTCATGAATATATATAAGTATAATAATAGTATATAAATGTAATGTCATCAACCCCCTACTATATTAGACCATGAGAAGACAAAGTAAAAATTAAAAAATTTGGGTCAACATGGAAGGAGGCCTAAATACTCCTGACACTTTGCATCATCCCCAATTCATCAAAAGTTAATAAAAAACAGGGGAGAATGATGACACATATAGAGGAAGTTTCACAATACATACACCACGCTTGTATCCAAGCACCAACAGGGGTGACATCGGTCATCCAGGCACATAGAGCACGATCACAGGGAATGCACATCACGACACACACATGTCTAATCTAAAGATTAAGAAGAGGGTTTCCCCCTAACATTGGTCAACCAAGAGTTCATCAACCTCCCACTCTAGATCATCATAGGAGGGAAGACGAGCCTACAATGGTGTAATGTTAAGGGGAGGAGCTTTCGATCCTCCTACAACAAGGGCTAAGGCAGAGGGACCTGTAAGGTCTTCGTTGCTCAGCTCTTGTGGGTCTAAGGTCAATGACCTTACAAATATTTCTGATAGGGTCATAACTTCATCCAATGAGTTAAACATGAATTTGATAGGAGTTCCATGTTTTTCCTCGATAGATGGAGAATTCTGCATCTGAGGTTCACCGCTAGGCTCATCGAGGAACTCGGGAGCAGTGACAAACTCGGGGGAGGTTGGAGCTGGTTTTGTCACTAGGACAAAACAAGTTAGTGTGGGGCCACCTTTCAAGGAAGGTGGGCTCTTCTTTCATCCTCCATCACTGGAGGGACCAAAATCTACCTTATTCTTCATCAGAGGAGGTGAACTCCCCACAGACAAAGCAAAGATCAAGGGAGAAGAGGAAAAAACCACAATGGACACAACCAAGGTGTTCACCATGTCCATGGGCTTTGGGAAATGCAAGACATCCAAAATGGAGGTCAACAAGGGCGGCTCCACAAAAGGAGCGATGAACACTTGCACCTTTCCAAGTGTAGGTGTGCTCACAGTGAGAGCCAGGAGAAATTCAGAATGAGCTCGAATAGAGATGGAAGGGGGGAGAGAGGAAGACACATCAGGAGATTCATTCTTCTCCTCCTCCTTCTTCTATAAGGAGGATTGCTTGACCAAGAGAGCCTTTCGCCGGCACTTAAACTTGCATGCAAGTAATTTTCTACGACTCTTTGCATCAGAAGCTGAAACTTGTGAAGGAACAAAAGGTACCTACTCAGCCATGGGGGTGTCCTCCATGGTTGTCTCCAGTGGAAGGGCTGTCTCTTGAATGGGAGCCAGAGGAACGAGTTCAGAAATGGCAAGAGGAGTTACCTCTAGTGCCTCTGTGGTGGGCCTCTTCTCATTCAATGTTTTAACAATAGGAATAGTAGGAGGCCGCAAAGGTCGAGACAAGGAGGACCCTCCATGGGAGACTCTCTATATTTCATACTAAATGGGCCTAGGCTCCATTGGTAAGACAAGAAGCTCGAATGCAAGATGCTTGGCCTTTCTCCAAGAGGGAAAAATGGGATTCTCTTGCAAATGTGAGACAAAATAGATGGTACCATGATAGGATGAGAGGAAGCATCAGGTTGAACAGTGGAAGAGGAAGAGGGAGGATCTTGAGACCGCTTCTATTCTTCTCTTTTATGTGCCTTGGTGGCATCACTATCAACTTTCAAAAATTCTCTATGCGAAACAACATAAGGTGAAGGAGGGAATCTCACTTTTGGCCTAACAAAACCTCTCTTATAGTTTTGATACGTGTGGTGTAGGAGGTCCTTTCTTAGTGGGAGAGGATTAAGGGATGCGTGCCAAAATTATTCCATGGCATAACTGCCATGTGCAATCGATGGTCTATAACTGATGTCATGGAAAACATGTACCAAACCTCCATGAACGAACTTCAGAAATTTGTGTATGACTGAGGGAACTACGTTCATAGCTACTAGCCAGGAGATACCTAGCTTCACTCTGAAGAGCTCGGACCCCAAGATAATTCCAAAATTAAGGGTTACAAATTTAGATCCAACAAGGACTGATAGGACAATACTCCCTATAGGAGACACAAAAATCCCGTCATTGGTTCAGATGGTACTTTTAGGTGCATCATACCCATCCTTGTGTAGGAAGTTAATCAACATAATCTCCTCAGTTATTATATTCACTTGTGATATCGAATCAATGAGAATGCCTACTACAGTGTTCCCATTTATCCTTGTAGGAATGTAAGGAGGATATGGATCTCTGTTGAAGCCCATCGACAAGTCCTATGAAGTATAGGTTATTCTAATACCACTACTCACACTCTATGTAGAAGGAATTGGTTGATTAAGGAAAGAGGACATTGCGCACACTATATGGAACTTCTACAAAGCCTCCTAGGGTATGCGGGATAAGGTAGTGACCCAGTTAAGGTTTCATTACACAATACTTTGGAACCTTCCAAATATGCCTACTAGGGGTTGCAGGTTGGGTTATGAGGTGAGAGCCTCAAAACACTCACACCTATAATACTTCTAGGATATGAGGAAAGGAAATTTCAATATCGCAGAATGTAACCAAAATGGTTCACGTCAGGTTCACCAAAATGTAGAGAAGGGGGACTCGCTACTCATGAGCTCTCTTTAATAAAAGAGCCTCATGGGGCGAACTTCCCTAAACTACCTCAAAGGATAGTGGGGAAGTTCTAAAATCAGAAAGAGCAAGTCACAAAGATTATCTGGACAAACCGACAAGCTCTTGACCAAAGGATGTCAATGCCAGAATGTAGATGATGATAGCCCACCAGGTTGGCATCTCCGAGGAATGTTGGCATCTCATACGAACCAGAAAGCAAGTTTATCTTAGAAAATAGTGAAGTAAATGCTTCTTTGATTGCTGAGAACTTCTAGAATGTAAGGAAATGAAAAAAAGCAATGAAGCAATAGAATGTAGTAGAACTAGAATGGAAAAGATAAAGACAAGGAGAAGAAAGGGAAGGAAACGCTTATGAACGTGCAAGTGACGAAGTCTCCAGCTCGTGAACATCTTCAACACTTGCACAAAATAGAGAGAGAATGTTGGGGTTGTATAGGGGTTTTCCTCAGTCAAAACCCCATTTTGGTGTTCCCAACTCCATGGACAACCAGATAAATAGAAATGTAGGAAAGAAGTAAACACAAAAGTATTACAAAACAATGTTATGCTACTCAACCAAGTAATAGAGGAGAGGAGTGAAAGCTTACAACCTCCATCCAAAGTGTTCAAGGCTTGTGGAGGAGAAAATGAGAGGAACTCAAGCCTTTGTTGCAATGGTGTTTTGTTCCACACTTGCTCTACTGAAGTGATGGAGTGTTGATGATACTGATATGAAGTGTAAAGTGTTGCTACAAAGCTTGTGGATGAGTGAAGAATCTTCTTGGAGCTTGTGAAGAGGTTGAAGAGATTGTGGAGATAATTTAGAGAGGATGTGAAGGGATCAACCAACCATGAAATGAATGAAGGTGAGTCAATATGAAGTAGAGAGGAAAGAAACAACCATATTTGGGTCAGTTAGCTAAAAAGGGAATTACAAATCAACTCCTTATGGGAATGGTAACGCCTCTACAGGCTCCACACATAGGAATTTGTCAGGTACATTAGCACTTCACACAGACATTTGTGTGTCGCGCGAGCGTCCTAGATAAAAATGCCTCCACTGACATTCAAAATTGGTGCCAAGTGGAATGAAGACAATAGGCTTATGTGGAATTAAGCCTCTAAATTTGATTTTCTAAGGTTTTGAAGGGAAAAAAGGGGATTTGCACAAGGGGTTCAAATTCACGTTAATACAATATTGTGTACAATCCAAGTGGAAAATGTTTTGGTAGTTTGTGTATCGAGTTGTGAGTGAATAGTTTGTTCATTTAGTTTTTACTTCACCAGTTTTACTATGTGGTGTTGACCTAAATTCTTTGAGGTTGTACATAGTTGAGTTATGTAAGAGGAAAAATCATGGGAATAATTATAGGTCATTCCAACCTATCTTAATGTGTTATATGCTTTGGTTATTTTTGCAAATCGTGTGTGTTGATATTTTGGGCCGACAAGTTACAAGGATGTATGATACTTCTATTAGGTAGACCTAATTAATATTTTGGTTGGATTTGGTATATATACAAGATTAATTTCTTGTATGGATGGATGAGATGCGAGATAATTGAGAGTGTGTGAAATATCTGGTGCAAAGAAGTGTGAGTTGTGATTGAGGTGAAGTATGAAGTGTGTCAAGTTAGTTTTTTGAGCTTCAGTGGAATTGAATCTTCAACATAGTTCAGATGCATTATTAGTAGTTCACATTTGGTAGTGATCCACCCCTTTCTCTATCTCTTTCTATTCTAGGAAGGGAGCCCTTTGGTAGTGATCCACCAATAGTGAGCCTTTGTCTATTGAACAATGAGTCCACCATTTTGTATCAAACATTGTAATCAATCACAATATATGTTATGAGCTAATCCTCAATGTGGTTTTTCATGTTTTTAGGTTTTCCATGTAATTCTAGTGTTCTTGTGCTCTTTGATGTGATACATGCTTTCTATGTTCCTTTTCCATTACTAAAAGTTTAATTTGATGCATTGAATGGATGTTTAAAGTTGCTAAAGTTAATAATTTATAGTGAATATTGATTTACCCCCATCGCAATATTTTGGGTGTTCAAAAAAATCACATTTTACGATCACATGAGTTTTTCCATGGAGAAGATAATGTTGTAACTTTTGTGTTATGAAGATGAGAGAAATAAATTATTTTCCATAGAAGAGTATTGAGTTTCATAATTGAATAGAATTCAATTAATATAGTAGACCACTGTTTCTTTACCATCATCATCATGTTGGGATAACAAGGCTACTAAAGAATGGTGTGATATAGAAATATAAAGAAAAAAGGGTCTATATTGCATGCCTGACATCAATATGAGAGGATTAGCCAAATAAATCTTGATATATTCAAAAGACTTGTGGCATTCATCATCCCACTAAAAATGGACATATTTCTTCAACACACACATGAAGGTAAGTGTACAATCAACTAATTGAGATACAAATCTACAAATTGCCTGAATTTTCCCTTGCAAACTACGTAGCTAAGATATGTTCTTAGGTGGATGCATGTTAATAATTTCATTGATATTATTGTTATCAACTTTTATTCCATGATAAGAGACAATAAATCCTAAAATATTTCTGACATCCATGTTCTTATAGAGTCAAATCCTTCCAAAGATAAGACAAAGATTCTCAATGTGATCTTGATGAGTCATAGACTTATCCAAGATTTCATAACGTAATATTCTAAGATCGTGTGAATGAAATCATGAAAGATAAGATTCATTTCTTGTTGGTAAGTTTCTCTAGCATTATTTAATCCAAACAAAATGAGTACATAATAGAAAGTACCACAAGGGATGGTGAAGGTTGTCTTATACTAATCTTCTAGTTTAATATGGATTTGGTTATATCCTAAGAATCCATCCATGAAAGACAAAAAGGCATGGTTTATAGTTGAGTCTACAATCATATCAATATTGAAAATGGAAAATCATCCTTAAGAGAAGCATTATTAAGACCCACAAAATTCAATACAAACATAAATATGGTCATCAAGTTTTCTAACGGAGACAATATTAGATATCTAAGGTGAATAGTCAATAGGATAGATAAAACCATCTTTTAAAAGGTTTTCTATCTCATTCTTGACTAATAAAGCAACTTTGGGATTCATTTTACAAATCTTCTACTTAACGGGCTTGGCATCGGGACATAAGAAAATATTATGAACTACCATAGTTTCATAAATATCAGGCATGTCCTTACATGACCAAGCAAATATATCAGGATGATAATGTAGTAAATCAATATGTTGTTTAGATTATTCTAGAAAGATACTTTTTGATCTTAATTATCTTTTTCAAAATATTTAGGATCCATAAAGATGTCATAAGTATCTCCCTTAAGGAGAGTACTATAGTCATCAGGATGAGACATAGGAACATTATCAACCATATTAGATAAAGAAGCCTTCTCGTCATAACTCATAAAAAATTCTCCAAAATATGCATGTCTATTCAAGCAACATGGGAATCATCATTTATGATGATAGTGTGAATGAGACTTTGTACTTGTGCTAAACATGAAAAATCACACAAGAATTAGTCATATTCACATATACAAATCACATTCCCTATGGGATACTTGAAATCACAAAGCATTAAACAAACAATATAAAAACATGAAAGAGCATGAAATATGTGAATGAAACTAAACTTAGTAACCCCAAACCTCATCCCATAGGGTGATTGTTGCCAATTTGATGTGGAAAGTGGCCCTTTTCCAATCCCTTAGTGGATAATATCCATGACTTGTGGATAAGTGTGATAATTTTGATGCCAAATGGTGATAAATCTAATCCAAAATTATGCAGAAAGAATGTGATTGTGGATGAAAATGTGTAGCATAACTTTTCATGAGGTGATCGATCCATTTTTCATAAGAGAGCCTTTTATTTATAAGACTCAAGGGTTGGAAGAAGAGTTCAAATTAGGAAATGTGGGACTAAAATGGGGACCAATAGCCTTCTGAAAAGTGTCACAAGGCTAAGAGAAGCAATGGGAATATATGTCCACACAAGTGTGTGCACATCTTGGGAGAAGAGATGTAAGGAGTTAAGGCAAGGTGGCTTGTGTAAGAGGGATGTAAGAGACCATTTAAGGAATGTGGATGAGAGTATAAAAGACAAGATGACATGTAAAAGACCATTTCAAGCCTTTTGTAAGAGGATTTTAATATTTGGGAGGGAAATTCGAACGAAGGAGGTTTTGAGAGAATATTCCAAGAGTATCCTTTTGTGAGGGTAAATAGCCCATTTAGTTAATTTGAAGAAATTAATTTCATGTACAAGTGGGGTTAATAAAACATAGGTTTATTTAACTAGGATGGAATTATAAGCTAGAGGATTGGATAATGAAGATTAGTAGGTAGTTTAAGGTTAATTAATCTAGAATTAACTAATGTTAGGTGGGGTAGGGGTTTTAGAAGAATATGAAATTTAATTAATTAAATAGATTTATTTAATCGATGAGAAGACATAAGGGTTTTAATTAAATGAATTACATTATTTAATAAAATGGGATGAGAATTAGTAAGAAAGGGGTTAATTAATCCAATAAAATTAATTATTTGATTAATAGGAAAAAATGATTAATTCAATTAAAAAATATAGATTATTTAATTAAATAGTTAGTCAAAAGTAATTTAGGATGAAATAATGTTAATAGTCAAATTTCGATGTGTAATATCAATCAAGATTATTTAAGTGTCTACATTTTTCCCCTCTTTGAAGTGAGGTACCTGTTACATTGGTTCAAAGATTGACGCTTTTCAAAATTGACGTTGCTGACAAGATCAAAATTCAAAATTTTCCTATTTTTTGGATGCCCCAGTAGAAGAGATTACATTGCTACACTATCCCCTCGAGAGATTGGGAAAAAAAATCAATTTTAGGTCAAACTCACGACAAAGATTCAATAAAGGTTCAACTATAGAAAATAGGCTAGAAGATGTGAAAACAAGCTCAAGATGCTAAAAAATGCTAAAAATAGGATTCATGACTCAATATTTGATCAATAGGATTAAAAATCACAATTTCCCACCTTAATTACGGCAAAAAACCTAAATTTTCATGCTTAAATAAGTGTGTAAGGGTCATTTTCTCACTTGCATTTAGAGAATTCTTGCAATTTTTCTTTAAGTCTCTGACACTATTGATGGTCATGTGCTTCCCAAGTATCGCACAAACAAAGTTTGTGAGTATCGACGACCTCTAGACATAGGACCCCCAGTAGGTATGCAATTCAAAAAAATTATCATTTTCCATGTTTTTTAATTTATTTTTTAGGGTCCAAAAGTGAGTCAATAGCAGTATTGTATTGTCACACTTTTGCTTCAGTCAGAATCGATATTGATGCTGGAGCACTGCCCTTGTGAGATAGCATTGTAGGGAATGATTTGGATATGGCATCACTCAAAAAATGTCGACTCGGCTTTGCAAGATTGCATCACACGGTCTAATCTAGGTAGGGCATCGCTTTTGAAGGTCAACTTGCCTTTGTCATATATCGTTGCAAAAATTGATTTAGGTATAAAATCACCCCAAAATGTTGATCTACCTTTGCAAAATCATGCCACTTTTAATTTTAATGTCACTATTGTAAAAAAAGATAAATCATTGCTCTTGAAAATAGAGTTGATTTTGCATTGATAGGGTCCAGACTTAGGTTGTTTTCACCATTTTTCAATTTTTTTGATGTGATGTGTTCTATGTGTGTAGGAGGTTCTTCACCTACTCCTATTCAAGGAGTAGCATTGTTGTATTCTTTGTCAGGAAAGAGATTTGACTAATGATGTGATATTTTTCTTGGATGCTATTATTTTCAGGTTCGTAGAAAGCATGCTTGTGATTCATACTCACTCTGTGATGATGACAACTTTGGTCAAGTGATGGCATAGTGATACATCTTCATTTCACCTACGCACTAGAGAGGTGACAATGAATCTCGAGGATGTGTGGAATATTTTGTAGATCCCCATCCATGGGGAGAGGATTATTTACGAAACAAAGGCTAGAGGTGATGCCATTTTTTAGGTTTTGAGTGTAAACAAGTATGAGGTTGATAGCGGACATATTGACTTGCATGCCTATGAGGGGATTGCTCAAGAATTGACACTATATATGGGATCATTTATTTTAGGGGTCTTGGTACCTAATCGAGGATCCAGAGGATTCAGTTTTGGATGGGGCATAGTTTGGGCACATATGATGGAGGATATGATAGTATATTCCTAGGGACCAATGGTTCTTGCCTCTCTCTACCATTAGGTGGTGTACTGTGGTGCACATAGTATAGGAGCATGTGTGACACTACTCCATATTTAGGATTATGATCATATTGTAGTATTACGACTGATTATCACACTTTTTGACATAGACCATGATTAGTCCATGATATATATATACAAGGTGATGAGCACCCTACAACATAATAGAATCATAAGGATCCCACACTAGAGGCAGGTAATAGATGAGATGATAGTGTTTTGGTGGAAGCTATGGATCTAGTCCCACTGATGATTTGATGATGACCAACACATATTTTATGCCCGTTAGACCAAATACATGTAGGGGTGGGAGCACCAAATGATAGAGAACTACCTCCCTAATTGGGTAGTAGGGAAATTTGGAGAGGTGTAAGATGTACCCCAGGATAGGTACAAGGCCATATTGGCGAGGAATTTTAGAGAGACTACCTAGGGATAGCAAATCCTTCCCTAGGTCATTGTTGATAATTTCAAATAATTGGTACCATAACCTTGGGTATACTTTGATGGGACTTAGGATGCAAGCACCACAATGGAATATGATGTGTATTGGTAGGATTATGCCCCAGCATGACTGACAAATCCAATTATTGCACATGTTCTAGGGAGAGGATGATAGAGGGGTCCATGGTTAGGGTAGCACTAGCAGCCACCCCATGGTAGGCATGATGAACATGGGCTAGACCAACAACAAAGACAATGTGAGTAGTGGTAGGATCAACAACCTCCCTTAGTATAGCCATTATATTAGTGACTAACATAGCAACCACCATAGGGTCCCGATCCATTAGATGAGTAGATTGCACCTTTGACAACATAGGTTCAATAATTGATTGCCAACTATAGGCTATTATGGAGAGATACTAGACCCAACAATAGTTACATTATTTCATGGGGGAGAGGGATCATGAAAGACAAATGAGGAAGGATTCTAATATAGCCCTAGCCCAGGAGATAGGGCACAAACAAAAACTAGAGGTTGTTGCCTAGTAGGCATGGGGATAGGTGGGGATGATGGTCCCAATAGAGATGTATGTGATGGCCATGTAGGAGGTATCTTATTATAGGCTATTGTACTATAGGGAGTGCCCTTAGCATCAACGACAACCTGAATTTTCTTAGAGGAGTAGGGTGGCACCACATGGGTACCATGGTGCCCCATTTGTTAGACGACATCAATCAAGTTCTCACCAGGGTGATTGCCAAATCCATGGATTGTAGGCTTAGACTATAGACACGTTTTGGATGTATAGCCTAATTTTTTTATGTATATACATTCATTGAATGATTTTTGATAGCCTCTTGTATACCATTTTGATGATTTTACACACTAACTCTAATTTGTATCATGATATTAGATTTTTTGATATATATATATATATGAGATGGTTCTGATGCGGCATTTTATGATGTGATGTTTCTCTCATTATATGGTTTATGTATGGACAAATGCATATAATATGCTATGGATGTATGCATGTTTATTTACGCTTATAATGTGATGTTCCTGATTCATGATGTGAGATTATGGATTTATGACATGGATGCAAATATGATGGATGGTTTACTTTCCTTTGCAATATCTTTTCTATATGATATGCCATGATGATGTAGGATGTATGTATGGATGTAGTTCTTTTTTTGTGTATTTTTCACGTGATATGATGATGTTAGGATGTGATGATGCAAGATGCATGTATGT
Organism: Sequoiadendron giganteum; assembly: GCA_007115665.2. NCBI lineage: Eukaryota > Viridiplantae > Streptophyta > Pinopsida > Cupressales > Cupressaceae > Sequoiadendron > Sequoiadendron giganteum. The sequence continues at coordinate 423,229,808 of CM021109.1, forward strand.
ATATGTGATATGGGATGTATATGGATTATATCTATGTGTATATGTTCATGATATGGATGTTATGGATGATTATGTAATGTGATAAGATTCTTAGACTAAAAAATCTATATTATTCAAAATAACTTAGATGATAATGTTCATGCAATGGATTATGTTTCCCATTATGATGATTATGCAAGATGTATGGATGTTGATGGTTTTTGGATGCATTATTATTATTTTTGAATGTCATGAAACCATGTTAGCGTGGAAATTAGATAAAAGAATAAGAGGGATCAACCCTTGATTCTGAGAAGATTCATGTAACAAGTCTTTGAGTCGTCAATAATTTATTAGATATAGTGATGAGTGATGATGATTTTTCTTATCCATGGATTGGGACATGAACAAAAAAGTATTCCTCATGTTTGATAAAACACATAGATACAATGCATCAAGGTATGGAAAACCAGGATGCTGTGGTATCTAGTGCGATGGAATTTGACTCAACAAACAAATAGGAATATTCTTGTTCACACCTGACATACATAAACCTTGCTAGGATATACTTCAAAAGCTTCAAACATCTTAGACCAAAACAAATATTGGAATGCCTTATCAATTAAATAGTAAACAAGTTTCCCAAAACACCTTCCATACACACCTAACAAAGAAAGTATTCACCAAGGTTATTTTACAAGAACGCCCAACAAGAACAAAAAATGAAAGATAATTATCAATTCCCCATTCATTTCTCTCTAAATAATTTTGATAAAATCATCGAGAGGTCATTGGAATGGGTGCAATAAGATAAACCATATGAAAAGATCAAGAAAATAAACAAGATAATGTTTTTCATACCTCTAGCCAAGACTAAAACTACGGTGATGCTTGATGTTGATGTCCATTGTAGGAAGGATGTATCCTAGGACATGATTATTATATGATTTTAGAAACTAACTAGATGATGGGATACTATTATAAAGGTTTAACCAACTTGTTTACTCAATGATCTAGACTCAAGATTTGGTACATTTAGGTTTACAGTTTCCAAATTTGCTACACATGTTTCCATTTGTCTTACTAAAGGTTAAAAATGATGATCAATTTATCGTGGATGAAATTTGATTGTGAGTTAAAGAGAAATAGGGTGCGTGGTTTTGGATTTTCTAGAATATTTCAATGTTTTTGGTGTTTCACAATGTTTTGAGGCTGTTTTTGGATTTTTGGTTTGTTTTACAAATGTTTTGATTTTCAAATTTTCAATATTTTTGTGTTTTATGGTATTTTAACCAAGAAAAAAACCTAAAATACTATCCTAGGGGCCTTGAGGGCTGATCAAAGATTAGCCTTTCCTACATTATACATGCAAATACCTCATAGTTTGACTGACACATTGTTTATTGATGAAGTATGAACATTGATGGATTGTCAGTTTATTATGATAGACTCCTAGGGATTGACCTAATGCCTCAAGGGTGCATCGATGATGGCCTTGCCTACATTCATGATGAAAGACAATGTAGTTTGAAAACCATGTTTTTCTAATTTTTTTAATTTTGACCTATTTTTGGATTTTTTAGATTTTATGAATGTTTTTGGAATTTTCTGATTTTATGAATGTTTTTAAACTTTTCAAGGATTTTGCAAGTATTTTTGGATTTTTTGATGTTACCAAAGACCTTCAAGAATATACATGAATCTGATCCAATGCAAATATAGAGAAATTCCCCTATCGTGAAGCCGTAGACTACCTTGATATAGGCAGGACAAACTTACCGTGGGAATGTGCAAAGTAGTACTAAAGGGAACATGATACTTACACAAGATCCAACTATGATACAGACGTAGATGGGTGACATAAGGAATATGAATAATTTTCTTGATAGTGATACATGATAATCTAATAGAGCCAATGGTGGATGGAGAGTGCTTATTTATGCGAGGCACCTATTTTCTATGTCATCAATATTTTCTAGGTTTTCTCTTTACTGTTTTCAATCATTTTTCTATTTTATTAGATTTTGTTGTTTTTGGATTTTTTTAGTTTTTGGATTTATACCTTGCAAGCTTAGGCATAGAGCTTTTTGAGATGAGAGCTATTGATGGGATCTTGCAAGGGTTTACCTTCAGGTGTTGACAACTAATATGCTCCTAATTTGTAACTTGTCATGATGATGAAGTGTCTCAACCAATTGGGTTTAAAATTACCCTTGCTTTCTAGATTAGGTACATTCTTCTGATTCTCCTTCAACATGAGCGCTCCTACTTGTAAGGACCAACTTTTGATTTTATCATTGTAGCTCCTCTCGAGGTGGTTCTCATAAACATGTAAGTGATTTAAAGAATCTAAACACTACTCATCTAGTAGTTCCATCTCATTCAACAATGACACCCTGTATTCTTCATCAATGATAATATTCTACAAGGATATTCTCAAGGATGGGAGCTCGACCTCAATAAGTAGGATAGCTTTTGATCCATATACTATGGAATAGGGTGTAGCACCTATAGGTGTGTGAATATTGGTTTTGTAGGACCATAAGGTAGAATTTAATTACAAATTCCAGTTGTGATCAACTTCATTGGCCATCTTATTAAGGATTTTCAAGATGATTTTATTGGAAGCCTTAGCTTGGTCATTACTGTGGGGGTAATAAGGGGTAGAGAATTGATGTTGGGTGTTAAATATTTGGCAAAATTCACAGACATCTTAGGATGAACTTGGGGATATGTTTTCCCATGATATAGGTCATAGGAATTGCTTCAGCCCACTTCATAAAGTACTTTGCGATGGTAATGATAAAGTGGTCGTTGGATTAGGTAGGTGTGATATTTTCGATGAGGTCAATTCCCCACTATGAAAAAGGCCAAGGTGTTATGATGGGTTGAATTTCTTGGTCGATACATGGATGAGGTCCCCATGTTGTCGAAGCTTCATACATTCCTTCACATACTGATGAGATTTCTCTTTCCATGGTAGGCTAGTAGTACCCTATCCTCAATAGTTTCTTGGCTAAGTTCATACCACTTGAATGTGATCCAAAAATACCTTCATGTACCTCCATTAGGGTAGTCAAAGCTTCCTCAAGGTTAAGGCATCATAATAGTGTTCCATTAATACTTCTACAGTAAAGGGTTTCTCCTAGGATAATAAAATGAGATGAATTTTTGACAAAGGTTTTCTTTAGGTTTGAGGTGATTTCATCTGGGAGGATTCCTCTTTTTAGGCATGTGAATATGTCATGATACTAGGGTCACTGTGACCAATGATTTTGCACCCAATATTGGATTTTGGTACCTTGAAAGCTAGGATGAAAAGCTTCTCAACAAGAAGCTTGAATTTATGGGTATTCTTTAAAATATTTAGCAACGACCCAATTTTTTCCATAACATCTATTGCTCGATTATTCATTCGGGGTATCTACTCAAATGTTATATCAATGAAGAAATCCTTGAGATCTTCAACCAGCTTCTTGTAAGGGGTTAATTTGTCGTCTTTGGTTTGGTACTCTTCATTGACCTAATTGATGATCAACTGTGAATTCACAAAGACTTTTAGTGTCATGATATATCATTGTACCACTATTCTAAGCCATATGATAAGAGCCTCATATTCTATAATATTGTTGGTACATGGGAAGGACAACCGATATGATTTTGGAATGTAATCCCCTTGTGGTGTGATGAAAAAGATACGTGATCTTGATCCATGTTGTGTGTAGGACCCATCAAAATACATTTTCCAATGATTTGTTTTGTTTAGGACGAAGATTGACTCATCTAGAAATTTTGATACTAATCGATTTTTTGCATATATGGGTACCTAGACTGATTGACCTGCAATGAATTTCCCTTTGCTGAATTTTCGTTCCATATATTCTATTAGGATCATCACCCACTTAGCCATCCATCCTATGAGAGTTGCCTTGGATAATAGTTATTTTAGTGGGTTTTGTTACCTAAATTTTCTTTCAGCTCAATCAGGTAGAGATGGGATAACATTTGCAAACTAAAGATAAAAAGGTACACAAGATTTTCTACTAAAGTTCCATTCATATGCACAAGAATGTTATCAAATGAATTGCAGTTCATTATGAAAATGTATACAAGAGAAAAGTTCTTTCTTTCTACTCGTATTTTAATTCTAGAGAGAGAAAAATATTGTAGCTCATTTTTAGAGTTTGATTAAGTAATTTCAGTATTTTATTTTCAACTTTTTTGCAAAGGGATTCCTTTCACCTTTCAATAAAAGATAAAATATTTTCCTTCCAATTTTCGGGTGTCATCATTTATGTATAATTTGATAGAAATTTATTGTGTTCAAATCTGAAACCTCTATTTTTCTACCTCATTTATAAATTTATGTACACTTTTTCACTTCAATCTCACAAGTCATATTTTGTGCAAAAGATCAGTTTTTATCTTTCTAAGTTATGAAAACATTGCTTTTCTATCAAAGAAGATAAAGTTGTCAATCCTTTATGTAAATCACTTATGTGTTTTAGTTTTTAAAATTAGGTTGGTGCAAAATAGATATATTGAGGGGTACTTGTGAATCAAATTGCATTTTCATAGTCATCTAGGAGCATCACCATTCTTTTAAGTTTAATTTTTTCCATTAATTTTAATAGTTTTATCCCTTTTCCTACATAATCATTAGTTTCCTTAGAAAATAAAAAGGGGAACCAACCCATAATCTGGATATTCACTTTCATTATGAGAAAACCACATGCTCGAAAGTGTTTCCATGTTATATGGGATTGCCGAGCCTTCCAACTTTGTATTCGAGTGCAATCCTATGTGTTAGCAATTTTTGGCATGCCTGATGGGATAGTTTGAACTCTCGAAATTTAAAGATGATCATTTCATTGCATCTACAATCTCAGCATTTGGAGGCAAGAAATCAACACACTCAAAAAATCCAAGAAGCATTTTTCTAGTTTCATTATGGCCAGATGTTGGTTTGTTTCAAGCAAGTTTGATTTTTTCTTATTTTCCAGCTTTTGAATGAATAAACATGTCTATTTCATGGAAGCATGTCATATCACCCAGCATATCATGAAAATATTGCTCATCCACATCCTTATTAACCATATCATGCCAATCATGCTACTGGTTCTAGTTCAAATTCTATGGTTTTTAGGAAAAACAACATGTTTAATATGTATACCACCTGCCCACCCCTGCTCGATCCTATTATAAGCCTACCCATTCTTTCAATCAACCTCAAGAAACATCTCTAATGTGAAATCAGTTCAAACACTCTCCTGATCACCTCCAAGATTTGGAGATTAAGAATATGAATAATAACATGAATGATATCAAGGACAAATTGTTAGACTTCAAAAAGTAAATAGAGGAGATCAAGAGGCAACAAGAGTATGATCAACAATAGGAAGAGATGTCTTATCAAGCCTATCTCTATGTGCAATACTTGTCGATGCATGGGAGACAATATGAAGAAGATCTTGCAAGGAAGGTTGCTACTAAGGAAGAGAAAATGAGAATATTGGTTGCCCAACCACAAAGAATGGAAGCCCAATTAACTTATTTCATTTTAGATCATCTTTAAGAGGAAGTACTTCTAAAATATGAAATTCCAAGTTTTAGGCAAGGTAAAGCTCTTAACTCTTCAAATCAGCCTCTTAATCTTGAAATTCCAAGTTTCACAAGCCTTCATCATTTGCAAGTTGAGGAAAGTAATCAAGTATAGCCTAGTGCAATTACATATCATCCCATTGATTAGGAGAGCTCACTCATCATGGAGAAGATTAGAAATATAGATCCATTGTATTTAGCTGTAGAGTATTACCGATTAGCACTGAAAAAGATTGAACAAGAGAATACCTTTTAGGAAGGATCGTTCAATGTTTTAGCCAATGATCTTCCTAGTTTTGTTGAAAATGATCAAGTTGTTTCAATAAGTCAGACAAGGAAATAGGGTGAAGAAGTAAAAAGGGATAATGAAGAAGATCATCCTACAACTTGGTTTCATGAACTACCTTCTTTCATTGAAAATGATGAAGAAGGTGTGTTTTTTTATCACATCAACAGTAGTTTCAGAGCATCAAGAAGACAACAAACAATGTGATGAGTTTTTGGTTGAAAATAGTCTATCCAATAATGGAGTCTTGGATCAGGAATTGGAGCACAAAAATTAAATCTTTGTGGAGTCTAAAAGGTTTGATGAGAGCTTCCATGAGGTAAAAATCAGTCCTCTTTTATAAAATATACAAGATTAATGTGGTGAAGATTCATTTTGGTATGATCTTGAGTCCTTTGTGTGAAACTTAGATGGAAAACAAGATTAGGTTGAGCATATTTTTGTGAAGGAATTAGAGGTTGAATTTTAGGATCTAGCTGATTTGTTTTATGAACTTCCTAAATTTGTGGATGAAAATGAAGATACCACATGCATCCTAACATCTATGCCTAGTATTGAACAAAAAAATGATAAAAACTCATTTGGATTTAGTGCAAGATTATGAGTTAGATGATAACATGTTTTCAAGCATCATAGAAATTTTTTGTTCTAACATTGATGATAAGATAGTATCATATGAGCCAATAGTATGTGATTAGCCTATTCAGGTCAAAGAGGCAAACATTCCTTTATTTCATTCATGTGAGCTAACTCTTTCAAATTAGGCTAAAATTACAAATGACAATAGGACAAAAAATATCAATCAAGAAACCAATAGTATGAGAAGAAATTTCATCCTTTCAAGAGGATTTCCAATGAGAGATTTGGTCATGAAAGAGCCAAAATAGATAACAAGTGTTATCCTTGCACCAACATAAGAGATCCCAAGTGAATGAGAAAAGGTCCAACTTACTTATCCACCCCAAATCAATAGTGTGCATGATCATATACAAAGGATAGGTGAGTTTGTTTTTGTTCTTCAATGAGTTTTTCATTGTAATATTAGATGTGTACTTGTTGGTTTTCTCTTCTTATAAATTCATAAACATGTAGATCATCTTTTGTTGGATAGAAAAGGAAGCTATTTCCCAATATCAATTAATGGATTTTTCTAAACACTACCACTATTGGTTAGTGTAGGGTATGGTAAAGTTTTTGTTTAATAAGTGCTCAAGGCACATTATTTTAAATTCAGTTGTTATCTTCCTTTAAGTGAAGATGCACAAGTTTTTTGGTTTTATCCTAAACAAAGCCATGGTAGTTGTTTCCAGTTTTAGTTTTGTTGTTGTATAGTTCCCAATAGTTGAGATACAAACAATTTTTTGAGTTGCAAAAATAAAACAAGAATGGAATCCTATGCCCAATGGATATACAAGGCTATTGATCCTATTTGTTTAGCAAGAAAACACTCCTAAAATGTCACCAAAATATTACCTAATTTTTCTTTCAGCTCAATCAGGTAGAATTGGGATAGCATTTTCAAACTAAAGATAAAAAGGTACACATTATTTTCTTCTAAAGTTTCATTCATATGCACAAGAATATTATCAAATGAATTGTAGCTCATTATGAAAATTTATACAAGAGAAAATTTATTGCTTTCTACTCTTCTATTCATTGTAGAGAGTGAGAAATGTTTTTTAGCTCATTGAGAGTTTGATTCAATAGTTTCAACATTGTATTTTCAGATTTTTTGCAGGGGTATTCCATTCACCTTTCAATAAAAGATCAAGTATTTGCCTTCCAGTTTTTGGGTGTGATCATTTATGTATAATTTGATAGAAATTTATCGTGTTCAAATCTAAAATATCTATTTTTATACCTCATTCATAAATTTATTTACACTTTTTCAATTCAATCTCACAGGTCATATATTGTGCAAAAGATCATTTTTTATCTTTCTAAGTTATGAAAAAAAAAAATTCTTCCAAAGAGGATAAAGTTGTCAAGCATTTTTGTGGATCACTTATGTGTTTTAATTGTTCAAATTAGGTTGTGAAAAATAGATACATTGAGGCGTACTTGTGAATCAAATTGAATTTTCATAGTCATCTAGGTGCATCAACATCCTTTTTAAGTTTGAATAGTTTTTTCCATTCATTTTAATCTTTCTATCCCTTTTCTTGCATAATCAATAGTTTCCTTAGAAAATAAAAAGGGGAACCAACCCATAATCTGGAGATTCACTTTCATTATGAGAAAACCATAGGCTTGAAAGTTTTTCCATGTTACATGGGATGTCTAAGCCTTCCAACTCTACATTCGGGTGTAATCCTACATGTGAACAGGTCTTTTTTTGGCAATGAGATTTATCTGATGGGTGAGCATGTAGTGCCTAAATTTTTGTGAGGAAAATATGACTAGGAGGCAAGCCTTCTCTATGAATGTTTAATTGAACTCATGTCCCACTAAATTACTATTGATATATTATATTTCCCTCTCTTTACCTATTTCATCGTGTTGAGCAAGAAGAGCGCCGAGAGCTTCTGTTGTAGTTGAGATGTATAGGATCACGGGTATGTTTGGGATTGGTGGCATGATGGAAGGTGGTTTTAGTAGATATTATTTGATTTGGTTGAATTATCTATCACATTTCTTATCCCATTTATATGCTATCCCCTTGGGTAGTAGATGAGAATAGGGGATAGTCTTGTCCACTAGTTATGCTATGAATCTCCTAATAGATTGTAGCCTTCCTTGTAGACCCAACAACTATTTGAAACATAATGTACCCCAAGAGATTTCTTGAGGTCACACTAAAGACACACTTCTTTTGATTCAACTGCACCATGTTCTCTTCAATATTTTCAAAGATTGGTCCCAATGTTGCTATGTGATATTCTCATTTCCTTGATTTAGCTAAGAAGTCATCCACATAGTTCTCTATAGTCTTGTGGATCATGTCATGGAATACCAATGTCTTAGTTCTTTGATAGGTGGATTCAACATTTTTTATCCCAAATGGCATCATGTTCCAAAAATAAGTGCCCCACAAACATGTGAATGTATTTTTTACGTTGGTCCTCTTTTGCAATCATGATTTGATCATATCTAGAGAAACCATCCATCAATGATAACATCTCATGCCATATAGTTAGGTCTACAATCATATCAATGTTTGGTAGGGGGAAATCATCCTTGGGAAATGCCTTATTCAAATATTTAAAGTTGGTGCAAATCCTAATGCCCCCGGTGGGCTTGGAAATTGGTACAAGATTGAAAAATCATTCGGGATAATTGACGAGTCAAATAAATTCCACATCAAGGAGTTTCTATAGTTCCAAATTGACTATTAATGCTATATGTAGATGCATCTTTATTAAATTTTTTCTTACTAGTTTTGCATTAGGATATATTACCGGATGATGGAAAACCACTTCAGGATAAAGGCTAAGTATATCCACATATGTTCATGCAAAGTTTTCCTTTCTATCCTTTAAGAATTCTCCCAAGTATAATTGTTCCTCAACTAGAAGTGAGTCTGCATAGAAGGTGATTTGTGGTGCTTCATCTATTCTCACATTCATAGGATTACATTTCTCTACAGGGACTGCCGAATTTTCTTGATGTATAGTACTAAGGGGAAGATTGAATCCCTCATCCTTTGGCACCTTAGAGAGGTTTTCACCATCGAATATGTCCTTTACTTTTATTATTTTATTATTTTTTAGTTTTGTGACTAAGAGATTCAATCATTTGCCATACTAGGCATGTGTATCTAGCTCAATGCCAAATCCTACTTTATCGTCTCCATATGGCATGCTATCTCTTATTCCCATAAATTCAGAGAGAGATTCATCATTTTCAAATGAATCCAATATTGGTGGTTCTCATCGGTCCTGTATTATGAGTTGGGGATAGATGAGTTTTAGCTCAGTGACTTGGTTACTCGACTTAAATGGTGTGGTGGTTATCATGGAAATACAAGAATCCTCAAATAGGTTTGGTAGGTCAGAGGTTGAATCATTGAGGGGACTACTAAGTGATACAAGTAATGAAGGGGAAAATTTGACTATTTTAATAGGATCACCCTTGCCAAGAATGGTCACTTTACTAGGGGTACATCCTAGGCCAAGATTCTTTGCTATTTCTTATGGGTTTTAACAAGCCATTGTTGTTCTTCCCCAAATTTTAATTCTTATTATATTCCCACCCAAATATTATTTGTAGACCTTTGTTGTCTTCCTCCATTGGAATAATGGTTGTGGGTCTATTGTCTTGATATAAAAAACTTGATATATCTTTCTTCATCCATAACTTCTTTGCTCAAATCTCCCCACTTTTTGAAAGTGGTAGATGTTGCCATGAATGTTTGGGATGCGCTATCAATGGGTTGCATTTTTCCATTAGATTTAAGAGATTGAGGTAACTCTCCTAACAAAAATGCACCTTTCTACAAGTTATAGTCCCCACAACCATTATCTCTGATTACTACTTTGATGTCTAGGGTATTCTAGATGGGGGGTGTCTTTGTCTTAGATGTGGAGGCTAAGGTAGATGGGTCAAAAAAGGAGGAGGATGATGGCCCTTCATCATTCTTGAGAACTTGTGGGTTTTTTTAATTCTTGGCTTCTAAGTTCTTGTAGTAGTAGAACAGTTTGGGGTCACCATGAATTGCTATCTTCTTATTTTGATAAGGGAATTTGACACATTTATGATAGGTAGATGTGACAAATTGCATCACATGGTTCCATGGATTCCCTAGGAGCACATTATAGGGAAGTTTAAGGTTAAGGACTTGGCATGTGGTTTCCATAATGGCTAACCCCACTTGGATGGGAAGTTGGATAGTGCCTTGTGAAAATTGTTATTAATCATAATAGGATTTGATTGTGATACCCTTTCCTTTCTCAATAATATATTTGGAGAATCCTAGATTCTTGATTAACTGCAAGTTACAAATATTAAGTCCCACACCTCCATTGACCAAAACTCTCTTGACCTTGTTCTTGTGAACAAGACCTGAAGATGTAGTGCATGATTATGAGATGGTTGCATGGGATGGTCAGTTTCAGAGAGTGTGAGGAACAAGGTGAAGTGATATGTCTGATCATAGCTTGGAATTTATTAGAATCAATGTTAGTGGGCATGGTGGATTCAAAAAAATCCTTTTCTAGAATATCCCTATGCACAAGCGATATTTTCAACAACTCCAAAATGGAGATTTTGGTAGGGTTTTTCTTCAACCATTCCAAGACACTATAGTTACTAGGGCTGGATGTTGGAATTTTAGGTGGTTACCTAGGTGGTGATGATGGTATTTGGATAGTGACCTTGCCTCTATGTGTGGTGACTCCACACCTTGTGTTAGGCCCTTTGATATTGATGACTAATACAAACTCATCTAATGATGCTACAACATTATTGTAGACATGGTTTACATTTGTATAGTCTATTCCTTTACCATTATCTTTTCCCTAGTTATGATTGGGCGTCAGATTTGTGTATATCTTTAAGTCTTGTTTCCTCACTTGTTGGTTAATAATTATATCCCCATTGTCAATGAGGTCTTGAATGAGATTATTTAGTTTCATGCAACTAGTTGTTGTGTGTGCGTTGATTTTTTGGAAATCAGAAAGGTGCTTCTCATTATACCATGGTGGTTTAACTTGAGGCTTTTGGTAATTTAGATATGTAGGGAGTGTGATGAAGTTTGATTTGACTATATTTTGCATGAAAACCTCAATAGGTTCCCCCAATGCTGTATATTTGTGTTTTTGTGGGAAATTATTCCTTGGAGGTGGTCCTATTTGAGCATTTGTGTTGTTTATTGTTTGATTATTTTGTTTTTTTTGTGGTGTGTTTGTTTTTGGTGCATTATGTTGATAGGTTGGTTGTTGCATAATGGTTTGTGGTTGTTGCATGTTGGGTTGTGGGTATGTTGGTTGGTGTGTGTTTTGTGTTTTAGAGCACTAATAACCACCTTGGCATCGACGACACCATCGTTGGTAACTTTTTTTTCTTAGCCCAAGTGTGTGGCTTGTCATTATAACTAGTTGATGATCAATTATCTCTATATGTTGGCATGTGACCTTGTGCTATGAGTTCTCTCTCAATGTTGATAGCTTTAGCAATAATTTGATCAAATGTTGTGACACATTGCATTTTTAAGTGGAAGGGCAATTCTCCCTCAAGGTTAGAAATGATGGTTCATATTTGTTGTTCTTAAAGCACCATTTTATTTTGTTGGCTATGTACCTCCATCAATATAAGAAGTGTTGAAGTTGATAAACCAACCTCATAGACCCTAGCGAAAACCTGCAAGCAATAACCTATCACAAAGAAAGAAAGATGTTCCAGAACAACAAAGATGCTTTGCAAGCCTCAAGAGAAAAATGCATTAAGAGAATGAATAATTACAATGAGATGAATCCTTAAGAAGGGAGATAAAACCCTAAAAGGAAACCCTAGTGTGCACACTTAATAATTAATTAATTAATAAATAATTATTAATGTGCCTAAGTTTAGCTTAAGTAAAACTAAAGTGATAAGTGACTTAATTAATTAACCAATATGATTAAATTAATTAAGTGAAATAACTTATTACTCTAACAACCCCCTTAAGATGAACTTAGGAAGTAGCTAAAACACTAGGAAAAAATGTATGAAAACAAATATGGTTCCCGATAACAAGGCCTAATCAGGTACCCATGTGCAAATGCAATGCAAACTAAACTAAACGGGGTAAAGGAGAAAACCACGTGGGAACAAAACTCCTCCCCAAAATAATATGCAAAAAACAACTAAGTGATGAAAGATGGAGGACTCCATAAGACCCCCCAAGGAAACCATCCATCATAAAGATACATGAAAGAACCCCCCCAAAAGAGAGGAAGAAAGTGACCACATAGCCCCTCGATAATGAAGTAGCTCCAAAAAGACTGAAGAAACCACATCTCCTGAAAGAAGTAAGAGGGAAGAAGCCTCATGAATGCAATATTTGAAGGTGAATCAGGTGTATCCCAAGATGTCTCCATAGAAGCAGGTGTGACCTCAACCAGCGAAGAATTCAAAGGAGGTGAAGAATGAAGTGAAACCTCCAAAGATGAATGATCAACTATGTCCTAGTGCATCAAAAAGGAAGAAACCAAATATGTAGCCAAAGAAGTATCAACAACCACAACAAGAGGTGGAGGAGATGGAATGGATGGGTCAAGAATTGGATCCGAAGTGAGAACACAAAGGTTCAAGAAGCCAAATGTATCCTATGTATGATTCTTCACACTAGAAGTGTGATGAACAGTTATAGGAACAAAAGCACCATAAAAAAAAAATCTGCAAAGGAATACAACCGAGATGAGTGATCCATCACCCTAGTAGCAATAACCGCTATACTCTCCAAGTTTCTAATGATAACTAAATTAGGTGTGAACTCCACAGATCTCCCATTTCCACCATGTGTGATATGATCTATGGAAAGGAGGTTGTTCATCAAATGAGGAACACACAAGACATCCTAAAAAGTGTTTTCCCCAAAACTAATTGACCCCTTCCTTGTAACACTCATGTATGTATTGTTTCCCATCAAAATAGGAGACATAGTGCAAGGCTCAAAGGAAGTGAACATAGATTATGAATATGCCATATGATGAGATGCTCTTAAATCTAGAAGCCATCTCCTCGATCCATGACCTGAATAAGCACAAAGCGCATGTCCCTTCATATTTGATGAAGTATGTAAACTAGATGTGCCCCTATCAGACTGTTCCTAAAGAAGAAGAATGAGAAGAAGGAGATGATGCAGACATCTGATAAGGAAAAACAATCTGATGTTTCTGAAGAAGATGCTTCATCTCATCAGTGTCCTTCTAGAAACTATGTTTTGCATGTCCTTCCCTCTTACAATATGCACATGTAACCTTCTCCTTCTTAGATGGTTTCCCCTTAGAAGAGGAAGATGAATCTAAGGAATCCTTTTATTTCTCATGAGATTTGGAATCCTTTTGGTTTTGTTTCTTTCCATGTCCATTAGAAGCCTTCTGATTTGTGTGCCCCTGAGATGCAATAAGTTCCTATGACGTAGAAGGTTTCAACTTGCCCATGCTATCCAAATTAGATTTTTCTTGAGTGAGTGATGAAGAAAAGTCATCAAGAGATGTCATAGTAAATCAAGTACCAAGGGCATCTCTAGTGGCATAAAAGGTAGATACAAAAATTGAATAATCCGGTCCAAGCTTAGAAAGAATGGACAACATCAACTAAGAGTCCTGCTTCTAAATACCACACTATGTCAATTGCAATATAAGAGACTTGATTTTTGTGAATAACTCTTGGATGTTTTCAAAACACCTAGGATTTAAGCCAATAAGATCATTCTTCAACTGTAATCCTCTCATAGTATCCTACTTCCCAAACAAAGACCCTAAAGTAGTCCAAATCTGATGGGGTGTAGTCAAGACTCAACATGAAAAAGAAGATTAGAAGAAATAGATAGACATAAAGTACCAAAATCTTCATCACACCTATTAAACCATTTTCTCTTTTCAACAACACTTGTAGGTTCAACTTATGTACCCATGGTCACCCTGTACAACCCTTTGTGCATCAAATGAATCTCCATTTTTTTTTTCCAACCAAAGTAGTTGAATGGAGTAAGGGGTGAAATATTATGTGAATACATGACAAAAAACAGCAGTATATACTCTTAAATAAAAAAATTCTCTTTGATTTCAAAAAAATAACCTAAATTGCACGTTTCCTAAGAAAACAATAAAGAAAGAAAAATATGAGATTTGACACAAAATAAGATACATGGGAAAAAATTCTAGAAAATCAAGTTTAAGATCTGTGTAGAGCACTAAACCAAATTTTTGGTACCTATTTGTTTGTGCAAAACGGAGTCTGGATGCAAAAGTTATGCCTCCTGGAGTGAAAACAATTACTTTAGACTTCAGAGGCCAAAGAAAGCATAAAAGGGGAAAAACCTGAAAATTAAACCTACACCATTAGATAGTGTCCAGAACCAGCTTTCCAACGGTATCTCATTTTCAAAAAATGAACTCTGTATGCTCAAGATACATACATTTTACTAAAAATGCTCATTTTGGCTTTAAACCAAATATTTTATTAATTTAAAGATTAAAAAATTAATAAAATATTCAGCTGTACCTTCATGGCATGAAAATCGAGGCAACATGGAAATCAAGAGGGCATGAAAATTTAGTCAAAATGACACAAAAACTGAAGCAATTCAAAAATTCTCTAGGCACCAAGAAAGATGGCATGAAAATCGAGACATCTGTACGAATCCGTACAGTCACACATATTTTTCTGGCAACATTTTTTTTTAATGAATAGGCAGCTATCTATATTAATATAAAGATAAAGTTACATATTCACAAAAAAATGATGGGTGGTAAAAAGGAACACCCCGAAAGTCACATGGGCAGCACCAAGAAAAACCAAAATAATTAACTAGTCACATGGGTCAAGCCACATGGGCAACGTTTTTTAAAATCCCCAAAAACACAAAAAAAATAATTTTCAGAAAACCCTATCATATTTTGTATGAAAATAGGGGTTTTTGGTCCTTTTGAGCATAGTCATGAGGTCCATTTCACACTAGCATGTACCGTTTGAGAGATCAAGGTCAAAATTTCTTTTAAAAAATGATGGAAAAACCCTCTAATCTAGCAAAAAATTATCATAGCTTCAAACCCTCACACTTAAAAAAAACTGTAAGGCAATATCCTTCAAAAGACAAATAGGAAGCTATAGATCTAAAGCTTTGATACCATGTTGAAGTTGATAAACCAACCTCACAGACCCTAGTGAACACCTGCAAGCAATAACTTGTCACAAAGAAAGAAAGATGTTCTAGAACATCAAAGATGCTTTGCAAGCCTCAAGAGAAAAATGTAGTAAGAGAATGAATAATTACAATGAGATCAATCCTTAAGAAAGGAGATCAAACCCTAAAAGGAAACCCTAGTGTGCACACTTAATAATTAATTATTAATGTGCCTAAGTTTAGCTTAAGTAAAACTAAAGTGATAAGTGACTTAATTAATTAACCAATATGATTAAATTAGTTTAAGTGAAATAACTTATTACTCCAACAAGAAGGTCACAAATGATTCTCCTATGTATATTTTAGGTCGGACAACTCCTCCAAGCTTACATCCATATCTAGATTGAATGAGAAGTGATCTATAAATAGATTTATGATGTCTTGGAACTTTTGGAATCCATGAGGTAAACGAGAGAACCGGTCAATTGTGGCGCGAAAAAAGCTTCGTGGAAAGAGGAACATTAGATAGGAATCATTGTACGCTACTTCCATGCATGACACATAGAAATCTCTAATCTAGTCCTTGAGATTTCCTTTTCCTCAGTATTTATCAAAATTTGGCATCTCAAATCCTCATGGGAATGGGACCATGACAATGTTCCTATCAAATAGATAGGGGCACAAATATTGTTGGGCATATGATATTTTCATATTTCCCACTTGAATGTCATGTATTTTTTGTGAGAGAATTTTTACTTGTGAGGAAATATCATCTTTTGGATTAGGTGGTGGAACATACATGTTATGAGGTGGTATGGTTGATGAGTTGAATGTGTTATGTGGCATGTGTGGGGGGTTGGCTTGTTGCATGAATGGTGGGGTGGTGTATGCTCCTTGCATGTTGGGATTGAAGGCATTTTGTTATGTGTTTGTGTAGGTTTGTTGGAAACCTTGATGTTGCACAAACAACACTTTTTGATATGCTTGTTGTTATTTTTGTGCCAGTAATGCTTGTTGTTGCTGTTTTTTCTGAATCAATAGTGCTTGTTGTTGTGCATGTTGTTGTGTTGTTTGTTGTTGTTGCACTATTAACACTTTTTTTATGCTTGATGTTGTTGTAGGGCTTGTTAATAGGATTTTTTTTGTAAGGCTTATGATTGTGCTTATTAGTATTCTCGGTATTGTGCATGTGCTTGTTCTTGTGCTTTTGTTTGTGCTTATTGTTGTGCTTGTTTTTGTTGCAAGGCTTGAACTTGTTCTGATTTTTGTGCTTGTTGCTATTACAAGGCTTGAGCTTGTTGTTGTACTTGTGCTTTTAGTTGTTGCAATTCTTTTTGGTAGACTTTTTGTGTTTCTTGCAATGATTTTCCACGTTGGATTTTGAGGTGGAGGTGGTGGATCTTTGTGAATGGTATGAGATGGTGTGTTGAGGGTTTGTTGTGGTGTTTGTTTTGTGATGAGAGGTTGGGTGATAGATGGTTGATTTGGGTTTGACGTGTTCAACCATTGTGAGATTTGACTTTGGGATGCTTGGGATGTTGTTGATGGTGTGATTAATGATTGAGATATTTGATATGAGACCACTTGGTGTTGTGATGTTAGTGGCATGTTTAGATTTGTATTGGGTGTGATGGATGAATTGATTTGATTTGTTGTGTTTGGTGGATTGGTTTGATTGCTTTTATTATGGGCTAATGTGCTTGATAAATTGATTTGTCTTGTTAGACCTTGGATCAATGTGGGTGATATAGTTATTATAAGGACTAGTGGATATGTTTGTGATGTTTACCCATGGATGAGTGAAGATGAACCATATAGGGTTCCCACTTGTCCAAATAGATCCACTTGACCTTGTGTAATGTTAGGAACATAACCTTTTGTATCTTGGGTATAGGATGGTGTGGCACTAAAACTGGATGTTGTGTTTCTATTATGGAATATGAGTGGTACATATGGATATTTAGGGTCTTGGGGGATGTTGGAGTTTTCAATACCCAATATTGTGTTAGCTTCCAAGTTTTGGTTATTGGCAAGTGGGTGCCCTTGAAGTGATTGAAGTAATGAAATCCCCTTTGTAATCATGGGTTGACTTGGTTTATGTGATGATGATGGTTGGTAAATGGATTGGACCACATTTTGGAATGATGGTGTAAAAAATGTTTGGGAATGGCTACGAAAGATTTTTCAATGATAGTGCTCAAATTGAATGTAGAAGGAATTTTAGCACCTTATTTTTGCAATTCCAACATGTATTAGGTAGGGTTTAGCCTCATAATGATTTTGACAAGGTGGTGCATTTTTGGATCTTGTATTAGTCTAAGCAGCTCATCATGGGCCATTTCTTGGAATTTTTTTGTAACATCCTCTACTTGACATCCTCCCTCTTGAGAATCTTGAGGTGGTTGAGGGGGATTGGTTAAAGGGTTTTTAGATGCTCTTGGGTCAAATTTTGTTTGACTTAGGTCACTCATGGTAGATTTTTCTTTGGTTTATTTCATGTTCTTGTGTTGTGATCTTTTTTGGACCATAAAATTTGGAAATCAACTTTAGGAGTATATGTGATAGATTCGGTATTGTTTTGACTTGTTTGGTTGATCCAAATTTAGGTACGTAGGGTGTTTTAGGATTAATGATGATGTGAAAGATGGAGGGGTGAGTGATATGGGTGGTGAATTTTTATGAAATTTGGTCAATACTAGACTTAGGGTGTGATTTTAATGTTTTGATTATATAATGAGCTTGTGAATCCTAAGATGGAATTGTGACCTTAAGATAAAATATTCAAAGGGGTGATAATTTAACTAGATTTATGAGAAAGGATGTATTCCCACACATCTATCCAAACAAGGCAATTTTGATTTGATTCAATGGTTTACCCAAGTCTAGAATGTTGATGTTTCCAAAGCTCTAAAGTTGTTTGTGGTATGGAAATGATAAATGCTTTAGGATGGATAAAATTATTGATTTGATCCTAAATGAACCTAAGAGGGATTTTTTTTACAAGACCAAGATAGTGAAGAACATGCTTTTCCCTATGAGTAGTTCAAACCAATAGACCAATGCTTTTCTTGGAAGACTATAAGACAAAAGATAACACCCACATGTGTGGGGTTCAATTGATTTAATCTTGATTAATGAGTTGCTTTTACCACATCCATTTGTATTGCTTAAGTTTCAAACTAAATTTCTATAAATTTGAACATCTTTCATCCCACAAGGCTCAACATGTGGAAATCAAGAGGCTAAGGCTATAGTTCCCTGGAATTGTGTGAATTTAGATATAAGTCAAAATATTTAGAAGCCTCTAAAGATAAGATATCTTTAGGGACAATTAGTAACATTGGGATTTTCAAAGGTATTCACATCAAATCCAAAGGGTTTGAAATCTTAATGATTGTTCAATGTTTGTTTTTGTTGTTTTGGATTCAATCAATGTGTTTTGATAGATCATAAAGGACAATCTTCACACCCTAGAAAAGATACCTATATTTGACAATGGGCTTACCTCATGCCCAGAAGGGACTATTTTACATGAAATTAATGAAGGAGTGTAGAGGTATGTTAATGAACTCAAACTCTATGCCTCAACACAAAATCAGACTGGTAAGTAACTTCTTGGAAGTAAATTCCAATGCACCATTCTCAAGGAATGTTTTGAAAAATAAGGATAGCTACTACAACAAGGTTTTTAATAATATTGTGAGCACCGTGCGTACACTACCATTGTTTGGCCATTTAAGTCTCTTTAACCATTCCCATTTCGCTTAAGGTGTGGGATTAAGTGTAGTATGTTATCTCTTGGGATTGAAGCTACTTTCTTATGATTTCACAACCTTTAATATAAACCACTAATAAATGTGCTTCAGGACCTTTCTTATGAGTTGTCCATTGTGAGATGTGTCTCATAGCAAGACCTCTCTTAAGGGTGACTCAAAAAGTAAAGTTTAGTAAATCAAGAGTGTTTTCTCTTCACCCAAGATCACATGAAGTGCAAGGGGAGAGCACACTCTAGATACTTACCAAGTAAGATAACTCACACAATTCACTTCTTCTTTTTAATCCTTCAAAGAAATGATGAATTATTTTTAAGCAATAAACTAGATGTGAAGTTGTTTGATTCAATTTTAACCCAAATTTGCAATGACTAGTAAGTGAAGGGTTCAATTTTAAGCCAAATTTGAAAAAAAATTGCAATAGTTAATTTTAGAGTCCAATTGAAAACTAGTGTCCTAGAGAATATGTAATAAATCACCATTACAATAATAATTTAATAATTTTCAACTTCAACGCTCCATTATCCACCTCAAATCTGTAATATGGACTCTAGATTAACAAAGGTGGTGTTGTGTCAACAATATCAACGGTATTTTGCAATAACAATGCTCTGGTAAATAGAAAAGGTGATGGTCTAATATGGACAATGAGCACAAAGAAAGTGCTATAATGAAAAAGGTGACACTATATCAAAATTGATGCTCTAGTGAAAACCTACAAGTGCATAGAAAATATAAAGATCAATAGTGACATTTTAGCAAAAATGACATAATAATGAAAAGATATAAGCAATCAAATGCATCAAAAGTGACTCCCTATCAAAATAGTGATGCTATTTGTGAAAGCGATGATGTATTTTCCTACAATAGAAACACAATTTGTGATAGCCATGCTCTAGTTATGTCAAAAGTGACCTCATTGTCTGGAACCTGCAAAACATGAATTTTAAGCAAAAATATCAAAAATTAAAATGGTTAGTTCTCCTTTTAGCACCAAAATGTGAATGTGGCTTTGACTTGTGCTAAACATGCACAAAAACACAAGAATTAGTCATATTGGAATATATAGATCACATTCTCTATGGAATACTTGAAATCAAAAAGCATGAAATGAACACTATAAAAACATGAAAGAGCATGAAATATGTGAATGAAACTAGACTAAGTAACCCCAAACCTCATCCCATAGGGGGATTGATGCCAATTTGATGTGGAAAGTGGACCTTTCCCAATCTCTTAGTGGAAAATCTCCATTATTTGTTGATAAGTATGGTGATTTTGATACCAAATGGTGATAAATCTAAGCTAAAATGATGAAGAAAGCATGTGATTGTGGATGAAAATGTGTAGCATAATTTTGCATGAGATGATCAATCCATTCTTCATAATAGAGACTTCTATTTTTAAGACCCAAGGGTTGGAAGAAGAGGTTAAATTAGGCAATGTGGGACTAAAATGAGGATCAATAGCCTTGTGACAAGTTTCACAAGGCTAAAAGAAGAAATAGGAATATGTGTCCACACAAGTGTGTGCACATCTTGGGAGAAGAGATGTAAGAAGGAGTTAAGGCAAGGTGGCTTGTGTAAGAGGGATGTAAGAGGCCATTTAAGGAATGTGGGTGAGAATGTAAGAGACAAGATGGAATGTAAGAGGTCATTTAAAGCCTTGTGTAAGAGGATTTTAATATTTGGGAGGGAAAGTCAAATGGAGGAGTTATTGAGAGAATATTCCAAGAGAATATCCTTTTGTGAGGGTAAATATACCATTTAATTAATTTGATGAAATTAATTTCACGTGCAAGTGGGGTTAATAAACCATAGGTTTATTTAACCAAGATGGAGTTAAAAGTTAAAGGATTGGCTAATGGAGATTAGAAAGTAGTTTAAGGTTAATTAATTTATAATTAATTAATCTTAGGTGGGGTAGGTGTTTTATAAGAATATGACATTTAATTAAATAAATAGATTTATTTAGTTAGATGAGAAGACATACAAGTTTTAATTAAATGATTTGCATTGTTTAGTTAAATGGGATGAGAATTAGTAAGAAAGGGGCTAATTAATCCAATAAGATTAATTATTTGATTAATAAGAGAAAATGATGAATTTAATTAAACAATATAGATTATTTAATTAAATAGTTATTTAGAAGTGATTTAGGATGAAATGATGCTAATAATTAGATTTAGATGCTTAATACCAATTAGGACAATTTAAGTGTCTACAGATAGGAATGTAGGTTAGATAGACACTCAATAATTATTGTAGATTTTCATCTGAAGAGAAAACATATAGAGGAACTTCATTAGAGTCTAACTTTATTTTAATGTATTCAAGATAAATTAGTTTGAGAGGATGAAACTTAGCTAAAACCACATTGAAATTCAACCATGGCTTCACTTTAGAAATTATGGTGTGGTATCCAAGAACAAATTTAGAGTCACATAGATCAGCCTCTAAGGGGACCTTAATACCTTATTCATTTCACCTTTACCTCCATAATTAAAATTAGAGTTCTAGATATTAAATCCTATTATGTAATTTGATTACAATTCCTGAGAAGGAGGATTAGTGTAAAGAGAATACTCCATGGTATAAGTATCACTTTTCTCCATAGAAGCATAGCCATCATTCTTAGAAAAGACAAATGAGATATTTGGAATGTCTAAGTTGATTGTATCTACTTTGTACTCCCTGATATAAAACTTAGTGAAGTTTAAGGATCCCCAATCATTGCCTAGACATGCATCTGGTTTAGGAGAAGAGGTAGACAGGGTAGATTCAGGAATTTATACTTTGGGAGGATATTATTTAGGGACATCTTAATCAAAGTATACTTTTAAATAGGTACTGTTGGAGTAGATGTCAACACATTGGAAGATAATAAAGGGATAAATTTCTTAAGAGTAGGTGTAATCAAGGTGTGACCAACAACTTACATATCACATAAGTGTACAAAATTAGAGTCAACCTTGATTGTGATCACCTCATTATTAGAAAAAAAAATCATGGAATGGTCAAAAGTAGAAGTAATTTCCCCCAAAGCATGAATCCATGACCTTACCAAGATAAGATTATATGGTAATGGTCCTAGCATAACATATACCAGGGGTGGATATAGTAACGAGTCCCAACCTTAAAGGAAATATTACGATGCCTAAGGCTTGTCAATAGACATTATCAAACCCACTAATATACAAGGAAGACACACCAAGGGAAGTTGAATCAACTTTAATTTTAGGCAAAAAATCAATGCTACATACATTGAGTGTTGAACTAGTATCAACGAGAGCATATCTAATGTCATATACTATTAATGTAAAATATTATCATAAAAGGATCCACTTTATTTTGTACTTATAGAGGTTGGAGCTCATGTAGATGGAATTTGATATTCAGAAAATATGCACAAATATGATTTATCAATTCAATAAAAAAATTCAACCTAGCGAAAGAATGAAAGTGAATATTTTTCAAGGCTTCTTAAAGCATACCTTGGTAAACTGGATTATTTTGAAGTAAATCCCAATGTGATATCTTGGTGGGAGTAGCATAGATTTTCTTGAAAAGGTCATACTCACCCAATTTATTAGCTATAAGTCTAGGTGATTGGGGAAGTCTTAGTTGAGAAGGTGGTAAAGAAGTAGATTGATTAATATTCTATTGATTCCTTCTAGCATTGTAAATATGGGCTACCACTCTATAAGAGGGAGACTTAGATTGCATGAATCTCATGTAAAGGTATAATGCATCATTTTCAATAAGAAATCCATGAATAGAATAAATTTTAGGAGAAGGGCTAGTTAGGGTCACATAAATGACTAGTATCTTAGCCCTTTGAGGAGTGAAAAAGACTATGATTACATTTATAGACTTCTCAACTTATGAGGAAGAAGTTTATAATGGAGAAATTTTCTTTAAAAAGTTTTGAGTAGGAGATGCCTCTAAGAAATCATCCAAGGCATCATCCAACATATCAAAATCTATCTTGGAAAATGTGAGCATTAAAATTTTGAAGAAAGAGATTCAATATGATTTTGTTCATGCCAGGATCACCAAAAATTTAAAGAAGGGAATTCACTACCCTCAAGATGATGAATTACTAAGGAGAAAATAGCCCTCAATTACCTCAAAGACCAAAGCTCAGGTGATGGGATAAATAATAGAGAATTCTTATATAATCTAACAAAATTAACACTAAGTTACAAATGACAAGAATATCAAAATCACTTAATTACAAGAGTAAATGTATAAATTCAATTCTCGGGTATACTAAAATGGAAAGCACCAAAACTAAATATTCTACCTTTACTTGAGGATTAGCTCTCAATTACAAATGATAGCATGTTGTTTGGATGTCTATGCCTCATTTTTTCATTTTTGGTAAAATAGATAGTAAAATCTCAAAATTTGAAATATCTATCTTGTTAAACCTTTTCACCTACACACAAATAGAATGGGAAAAATGTTGGAGGATATTTAGGGGTTTGGATCAGTTAGACCCACATTTAAATGTTTCCACCTTTATAGATATCCAAATAGGACTGAGATACATCAAATACATAAATCAGAAATGTGTGATAGAAACAAATTTCACAAAGTAGGAGAACCCCTATCACAAATATGAATAAATAAAGACAAGGTTGAATAGACAAAATCGATATAATAACAAGAGAGAATTAATAACCTATGACACCCATCTTAGATTGATAGACATGATGGATTTTTGAGAAAGAGGATTCTTGACTATTTCTTGAGAGAGAAATATAATAGAGCTTCATTGTGTGAATGAGAGAGCAAGGTAGAGAGCAATAATTTATTCCAAAAGCACTTCATGTGAAAATAAGAGTGAAAAATAGCGTTTTGTTGAGTTGCATCGATGGGAGGAGCCATTACACATGCATCCTTTCCACTACAACATGTGCCATAGAAAAATAACATGAAATATTCACATTTGAATCTTGGAAAGTTTGGAGATGCTATTGTGTTGTGGAGATTTCTATGCACACACTAGTGTCCGACCAAAAATTTGAGAATTAGATACTCAAGTTGCTAATGTTTCATCATTATCACCTATGAAGTCATAATCATAAAATTTTAGCTTATAGGTTTTTTTCATATATAGGACAAGTCTAATAGCGCAAGTGTGAAATTACCATATGGTGCAATTTTACAACACTACACATTGGATAGAGAATTAAGTTAAGTCAAGTTGCTTTAGATTTTTTGCAAAATTCCTTATGGTTCAGAAGTTGTAGGCTTGCAAGTTTTATTCTTCCTTCTAGTACAATCCATCCAACCTACAAGTGTCTCATCTAGATCAATTTCCCATCTAATGCATACAATTCTCCTTGATTCTCCTACATGGTGCAATGCAGTATATTTTTCTTGCAAAGGCCTAAAGTGATAAAAATTGACTAAGTTTCAAACTTGTGGAAATCTTTCTTCCATTTGATCTTCACCTCTTCACCCTTCACATGTCTAGTTCACTTAGAATATACCACTTTGTGAGAAAATCCTACCCAACCAAAAATTTATGAGAATTTCCATGTGAACCTACCTATTCCACATGCAAACCATTTTCCCACATTTTCCACTTTCCCATCATTTTTCCTACAAATGTGTTCCTAAATTGGCTAAGTAAGGTTTTGCGGGTCGATGGATCTCATCGCTCCCTTTGAAAAAAATTCAAAGTGAAATTCTCCTTTCAAGTGCACTTATCTAGTTCACTTCATTTTCTCCACAACACTCCTTTTGTAGACTTTTACCTACCATCTGAGCTTCCATTTTCAAATTCTTCATCTATTTCAAATGATCCTTTTCACAAGCCTGATCTACTTCACTTTCCGACATCCACACCCAAATGATGTCATGATGATGTCATCCCATACTATTTTTTCATGGTGGCATCACCATTTCAAAATCTTCCCAATTCACCTCATCCCTCTTTGTTGACATCATGATGACATCACCACATGTTGATGCCACCATCAGGACTTTCCATCCAATCTAGACATGTTGGTAAGTGTATATGCACTTTATTTTTCTACTAGTTCAACTTGGAGGTTGATTTCTGACAATGACCTGATGGAGCCTTTTGACCCACATGAGGATATTGAAGACCAAAATGTTTAAGGGGTTATTTTGCAAGTAACATGATGTGAATTAGATTAATTTTGTAGGAATAGATTGACTTACACTTGGAATTTCCACATGAACCCAATAGGGATTCTTTTCTCACCTTTTTCAAATACAACTTGATTTCCCATGTGGTGTAGTTGGGTACCTTTTTCCCATGGATTGGGTTGATGAATTTTTTATCGCATGAAATTTTTAGTGGCATGTGTATATTGTAGATGTTTTGAGGGCATCAATACATTTCCCTTTGGAGGCTCATTTTCCACATCTTGATGCATATCAATTTTTTCATAGAAGCAAAATTTTGATATTCGACTAGGGCTCATTTTTTTACAATTGGAAAATTGATAATGCAAAAGGTAGTGTGACTTATTCTTCACCTTCTCCACCTACTAGTATTCATGGTGTCATGTCTCCTAGCTACCAAAAACAACTGCAAAGCAAATATTTTGATCATTAATTCCTACTTTGGGCATTTTTTATCCTTTGTAGTTTATTTTGAACTACTACAATGTGCAACAATTAGGGTTTCATCGTAGGTGTATATATTGGAATTTTGGTCATTTTCAAAGAGATTGGCTTGTTTTGTGTTCTTTATATGCCAAGGTAGTTGTAGGGAATCCACAAAAAATATAATCTAGTTTAGTGAGAGATTGAAAACCCACAATAGAAGAAGATTAATATTGCAAGGAGATTTTATTGTAGAATGTCTCCATGGAACTTTGTATGTATATAGGAGAGTTTCTTAGTCGTAGCTATATATTTTACCTTGTCAAATTTGCAATAATTTTATTGATATTTCTTAGTTTTATATATGGATATAGGTAGTTGTGTTTGGATTACTAATTATGTCCTTCTACAAGGTTTTATATCCACCAGTGCATGTAAATGGATAACCACATGTTATTCTTTTATCGTTTGTTTTCTTCTATATGCAGTGACTCTATTATCTAATAGATAGGAACTAGTTTGGAACCAAACTCCAATCTGACACCATTATTTCAAAAAACAAATAGTAGCATATGATTAGGATTATTTTTTTGTGTATGCATAACCTAGTGATATAAGTAGTGGTCTATTTTGGTGAGCTTTGAATGAATTTATTCTATGTGGATTGTGTGTACACAAAAATTTCAACTATATAGGAATTATATACTAGTTGTTCTATTCTACTGATAGTGTTTTGGGCTAAGACATAAAGTTGGGTTTAGTTGCGTTATTTCATTATCAATCATTTGATGGGATTCCAATACCTATTAAGTTATATAATTGGGAATACCCTCTTGAGTCTAAGTTGAGCTTGAAGTGTAGGATATCTAACCAACTCTCATTGAGTTGGCCATTATCCCTCCATAGTTTTTTTATGAATCTATTTTTCTTGCATGATGAAAATTCAGGCATTGTGAGTGATATTTCTCTTTAGGAAGTGGAAAAATTATTTTGAGACCTGATAGAATGGCATCGTTGCTAAAGGTATAAAATATAAAATAGTATTTTTAAAGATTTGGTAATAAGATAAGTTTGAGGTGTTGCAAGTATGGATGTGTTTGGTGGTGTTGTCATTAATGTTTTCATTGATGTCAACGCAATTCAAATTGATTTAAGATGGTACTTGTATAGTTGAGATACTGTAGAAGTGCTTAGAGTACATGGAGCTATATTTATGAAGTTGTAGTTGTGTTTTTACAAAGTGATTTTGAGAAAATTTTAGAAATAATGAAGGCAATGTTGAGTGTGTTTTTTGAATGTGCTTTGGTATTGTGCTCTACATTTCTCCTGTGTTAATCCTATTCCTGCGTAGATCTGTAGTTGTGTTCATGAGCTTCAATGGATAATATATCCCGAGTTTTAGCTTCTGGATTGATGGAGAATGAAAGATATGTTCACTGGTGTGTGAAATGGTTTGACATAACTATTTGTTTGTGGGTTGGGAGAAATTTCTTGGCTCTGTAATCTTTTGGTGTGTTGTTTTAGATCTTGCAAATATGGGAGATGATTCATACTGATGTTTAATGTGTTTTGACAAGTGTTGTGCTTGTGATTTGGCGCTCTGAAAGACCTGCTCTAGAGCTTCTATGTGTTGCTATTTGGTCCAGTTGGACTATTGAAGAATATTATGTGAGTGAAGATTTTTGTAGTTGTTGCGGATGTACCTAAAGGTTTCTTAGAGATGGTAAAATGTCTAGTGAAGTGTGTTGAGTGATCCATATGTGATCATCTTGCTGGAGATGCACGCACTTCAAAGATCGTTGGTGTTTTCATTAGGTTTGGCCGATCTTGTGTCTACATGTTACATAAATATTTTGCATCGAATTAAGCAAGCATGTGATTGATCCAAGATGTAGTTTGGGTCCTAATTAAATGTGTAGTTGGTCATCTCTCATTATTATCCATAATGGGAATGTTTATTAGTCGACCTAATTTGAATTTATAAATTGAAGGATTTTTAGTTGACCTTGGAGAATGCTTCTAGGGTTGAAGATGGTATAAAATAAAATCAAGATGTTGTGAATTGAGAATGAATCAAGTCAAGCAAGTGAAGTGTGTGAACAAGTGTGAAAGACAGAGTGTGTAAGAGTGAGTCAAGGAAACAATAATTTAATGTGTTAGATTCCTAAATGAAGTGAGTTGATGGAGTCTACAATCTTATGATCAAGTTGTGAATGTGTGGAACCTTTGTGGTGGATCTTTATTTTTCTTTTCTTTTTTTGTAGGAAGTGAACCTCCTTTTGGGCAGTAAGTCCTATTGTAGGCAATGAGCCTTTGTATCTAGGCAATGAGCCCACTGGAAGTGAGCCTTTATATTCGGTAATACATTATTATTATATGGTGAGATAATCCTCATCGTGGTTTTTACATCTTTAGGTTTTCCATGTAAATCTGGTGTCTTTGGTGTTTTCTTTCTATTATTTTCATTTCATGCTTACACTCAATAACAAATTAAGTTAAAGTGGAATTGATTAAGGTTGGAAGTAAAGTAATTTGATACAACTAATTCATCCCCACCCCCTCTTAGTTGTCTTGTGCATTTCAAAAATTGGTATCAGAGCATTGGTTCCTTAGTGAAAAAATTAACCACTTGAGGTAGATCATATGGCACACAAGTTATAGATCCCTATTTTTAATGGAGCTAATTACAGTGACATGAAAGAAAAAATGAGAGGTTATCTAGTTTCTCTTGATTTCAAGACTTGGAAATTTGTGGAGACAAAGTATGTTGCACCATCTGTTGGTCCTTCCTCTATAAATGATATTGTGGCCTATGAGGAGAATGGAAAGGCAAGGTATGCTATCTTCAAATCTCTATCTAAAACTGAAAGGAAAAAGGTTATTTCTTTAGGAACTACTTATGAAGTATGGGAAAAATTGAAAGAAATATATGAAGGGAATGATAAAGTAAAATTATCAAGGAAGATAACAACTAAGAAAAAATTTGAGAACTTGAGAATGGAAGAGGGTGAACATATTGCAAGCTATTATCAGAGAGTTGAATTTGTAGCAAATGAGATAAAGAATCAAGGTGGTACCATCCTAGATAAAGATATAATTGAGAAGATCCTGATGACTCTACTAGAGAATTATAGTGACAAGGTCTCTACTATTGAAGAATCATATGATCCAAAGAAATTTACTAAGGAGAACCTATTGGGTATCTTTACTGTTTGAAATAGATAAGGAGAAAACTGAAACAACATTTAAAGCAATGAAGATAGGAGATGACTTGGATGATGGTGATTTAGAAGAGTTCGAAGAAAACTTCACAATAATTGGAGAAATGTACTGGTAAATACAATGGTATGTTTCCCTTTAAGTGTTTCAGTTGTGGAAATATTGGTCATTATGCATCAAGATGTCCTAATAGATCTACACACAAGAAGAAGGATAGTAATAATAATCATAGAGACAAGAAGGATAGGAAGTTCAAGAAATTGTATTATGCCAAAGAAGATGCAGGAGTTTATGATGATGAGTATGATTTTGAGGAGGATAAAGATGAATGTTTATTTCTATCCCTGGAAAATAAATTTGTATCTACTAGCCATGGAAGATGTGCAAAGGAATCTAGTCTGGAGAGAAATAAGGATGAAATGGAAGGTACTCTGGTAACTTCTTTTCATGCTAGATAGGATGAAGACTTTTGGGTAATTAACAATGGGTGTTCAAATAATATGAATAAAGATAAGAGTAAGTTCACTAAACTTGAAAAGTGTGATGGAGGAATAGTTATGTTTGGAGATGATTTTTGTGCTAGGATTGTTGGTAAAGGAACAATTAGTTTTCATGGAAAATATAGTACTGACGATGTCTATTATGTTAAGGGTTTAACGCATAATATTTAAAGTGTTGGAAAAATGTGTAGCAAAGGATTTAAGCTTGTGTTTTAGGATAACACCTGTGAGATCAGAAAAGGATCTGAAACTATGGTATAAGTAGCAAGAAGAATAACTCATGGAAAAATATATCAGCTTAAGAGTGGTGATGGTTAGTGTTTTGTTTCACAAATTAATGAAAGTTGGTTGTGGCACTAGAGGATGGGACATGTACATTTTGACAATTTGATCACGACCAGTTATAGGGAAGTTGTTAGAGATCTTCCTAGAATCACAAAGCCTTCAAATTATATTTGTGGATTAATCATCTACCAGAATACTGGAATTGGTACATACAAACCTCTATGGTCCTACAAGAACAGGAAGCCTTAATGGTGACATGTATTTTATGCTCTTGATTGATGATTCCTCTAGGATGACATGGGTTACTTTTCTTAGAGATAAAGCTCAAGCTCTTGATAGATTCAAGGTATTTAAGGAAAGAGTAGAGAATGAGGTAAACCTGAGAATCAAATTTTTAAGGTCTAATAGAGGTGGATAATTTATTTCTAGTGATTTTAATGCATTTTGTGAAGAACATGACATAAAGAGACATTATTCTACTCCTAGAACCCCTTTGTAGAATGGAGTTGTGGAAAGGAAGAACCAAACTATTCAAGAGGCTGCCAAAACTATGATGTAAGAAGAAAATGTTCTTGATGTGTATTGGAGAGAAGCAATCCACATTACTATTTACATTCTTAACAAAGTTCAGATAAGATGTAGCAGCACTAAGACTCCTTATGAGTTATGGACTGGTAAGACACCTACTTTTAAGTACATTAAATTATTTGGAAGCAGATGTTATATTAAAAGAGATGATGAGAATCTTAGAAATTTTGATGCTAGATGTGATGAAGGAATCTTTCTTGCATATTCAAATAAAAAAATGGAATATAGATGATTTAATAAAAGATATAGGAAAATAGTTAAAAGTGCTAATGTAAGAGTTGATGAAGCTATGTATAGACTAGTATAAATAAATGAAGTTAAACTAGATGATCCTATCTGTGGGAAAGTGAAAGAAGAAGAAAAGGAAGAGAAAGCATAAAGTGATGAAGAGCAGATTCCAAAACCTGCACCTAAGAATCCTAAATATGTAAAGAGAAATCATTCGGAGGAATAGATAATTGGAGACATAAGTGAAGGTGTAAAGAAAAGTGTTGGAAAAACAAGGATACACAAATGAGAAGGGGGGTGAATCAATTGTTACAAAAATTAAACTTATTCAACCTTAATCAACCTTTAATCTTAGATTTGATAATTAATAGTGAAGGAATAAATCAACAATACATCAGAGACACATGCACACCAAGATTTTATACGTGGAAACCTTGTTAAGGGAAAAAAATTAATGAATAAGGAATGCACATGCATTCAGGCACACTGCCTAGAGCTCACTGCTCAAAGGGAAGGCTCATTGCCTTACATAAAATAATCAGATAAAATCTATCTGATGAGGTTGAACTGAGAAATTAGCTTCTACAAAATCCTGATGATAGTTCTAACTAGGCACATAAACAATTCTTCACAAATTCTCTCAATATTCTTCACACTCTACTTTGAAATCAAATGATCTAATCTTTTTTCACACATTTTGTATTCATTCACTGAGCATACACCACACACACACACTTCAAAATGAAGAAACAATCACTCTTATATATCCGCTACTTCAATTTACATCAACAACTTTGTCAGCCACAAATAAAGAATAAATTACAACTATTGGCCCAATTCATGAAAAAATCTCAATGTGCACCAATCTAAGTTTATCACAAAGTAATGAGGACCTAAATCAACATCCTCAAACATGCCAAACAATAAAAGAAGGATCCACAACACGCTACCACCACCATGTCGGCTATGAACATAAAACCCTCAAACACACAAAGGAAAATATTTGATCACAAACACACCGATCAATGTGGATGTACCAAAATGTTAGAACATGATCTAGAAACATCATTGAACATCAAAGTAGCATACACAATAACTCAATTTACAAGAATTTCATTCTCTTCATCTAGAAACACTTGCTACAGTAGCAAAATAACTGTAGGAACTCAAAAACACATAACTTGCTCCAATCTTGATGTGTACCACTAAAAATTCTGGACAACATACTAGACATGCTAAAAAAAAAACCCTTTAATGCACAACCTCTGATTAGCAATGTAAACAACATTCCACAATTCTGATCTTCACAACTTCACATACTGCCTGCAACATATTTTTTCTAATTTTTTCAATATCCTTGACATATACAACCTTCAGAATCATTAATGCTAATAGTGTTGACATCAATGAAAACCACATATCAGCAACACAACCACAAAATCCAATAATCTCCCCCTTTGGAATTGATGGCAAAACATGATGTGAAAAAATAACATCAACACAACTAGCTCTTCACACAGTACACTTCTCCTCATTTGTTCTACACTTCTCCCCCTTAGATTGTACAAGGTTTTGCACATTACACTTATCCCCCTTTAACATCAATGGAAAAGGTATACAAGCTCTGAACCATATATCATCTGAATCATCCTACTACTCCCCCTGAGTAGCAGTCACCACAACATCAATCCGAAATAAAATATCAGTATGAGTGCATAAATTGATGCAAAGACTTGCATCTTAGTTCAGATTAGGAGGGTAAATCACCCCTAAATTTCCTCTGAGATACTCAAAAGTATCCTTAGGCAATAGTTTAGTAAATATATCTGCAATTTTTTCCTTAGTGGACACATATTCCAATCTAACTTGTTTACCACTCACTTTGTCTCTCAAAAAGTGATACTTGATGGATATATTTTTTTTCTTTGAATATAACACCAAATTCTTGGAAATGTTTATGGCACTTGAATTATCACAAAATATAGCAATAGGCTCATTATACTCAATTCTAATATCTCTTAGCATTTGTTTCATCCATAATACTTGAGTGCAATTTTTTGCAGCATCAATATATTCTGCCTCAACAATAGATAAGGAGATGGAATTCTACTTTTTACTTAGTCAAGACACCAACTTCTTCCCCAAGAAGAATGCACCACCACTTGTACTTTTTTTTTCATCTACGTCTCCTACCCAATCTGCATCTATAAAGGCATTTAGAGTAAGATCATCATCCTTAGGATACCAAAGACCAAAATCAACTATTCCTTTTAAGTATCTCAAAATCCTCTTTATTGCAGTCACATGTGATTCCTTTGGATCAACTTGATATCTCGCAAACATACACACAACATTCATAATATCTGGTCTAGTCTGATTCAAATATAGAAATCCACCAATCATTGAACTATACCTTATTTGGTTAGCCTTAGGAGAATCACCATATGGTGTTAACTTGCATCCGGTTATCATGGGTGTACCAACTAGTTTTGAGTCTTCCATGCCAAAAAATTTCAATAACTCTCTTACATATTTGGACTAAGATATGAAAATTCCATCATCTAATTGAGTTACTTGCAATCTTGAAAGGAATTTAAGCTCTCTAACCATTGACATCTCAAATTCACTTTTTATTTCATCAAAAAAATTCATAAATAAGTCATCATCACCTTCAAAAATAATGTCATCAACAAAAACTTCAATAATCAACTCTTTATCCTGATCCATCTTGAAATATAGATTGTTGTTAGTAGTACCTTTATTGAATCGAATTTTCAACAAGTATTTATTGAATCTAGCACACCATGCTCTAGGGGCTTGTTTTTGTCCATACAATGCTTTCTTCAATTGGAAAACCATGTATTTTTCATCAGTTAGTTGAAATCAATCTAGTTGCTCAACATAAACTTCTTATTCTAATTCACCATTCAAAAATGTTGACTTTACATCCATTTGATAGACTTTGTAATTCTTGAAAGTAGCATAAGCAAGAAATAACCTTACAGCTTCAATTCTAGCAATAGGGGCAAAGGTTTCTTCAAAATCAATACCTTCTATCTATGAGTATCATTTACATACCAGTCCTTTTTTGTTTCCAACTACTTCACCTTGCTCATTTAGCTTATTCCAAAAGACCCATTTGGTTCCAATCACATTTTTATCCTAAGGTTTGGGAACAAGAGTCCATGTATCATTTTTCTCTATTTGCATCAGTTCTTCTTTCATTGCTTCCATCCAATACTCATCTTTACATGCTTCATTGACATTACTAGGCCCGGTTTTAAAAATCAGGCAATATTCCTTTGCAATTCTTCTTCTAGTCTGCACACCTTTGTTCTTGTCTCCTATAATCTAATTCTCAAAGTGATTTAACTTTACATACCTTGGAACTTTTGGATTCTCTCTGACTTCTAGTTCTTTTGTTCCTTCTTCTACACTTCCACTAGCTTCCTCCATTATTCTCTTGATTTATTAGAACAATTTGAATTTGATTTTGTGTTTGCACATTCTTTCCATTATTTGTACTATCTTGTTGGTCATCTCAACCATATCCATATTATTTGGATGATCTAATAGTGTCCTAATCAACTATGACATTTTCACTTTCAACAATTTTCTTCAATCTTCTATTGTAGCACGAGTATGCCTTGCTCTTAGTAGAGTAACCAAAAAATATTCCTTCATCACTTCTAGCATCAAACTTGCCAATATCTTCATCTCTCTTAATGTAACATCTACTTCCAAAGATTTTGAAATACTTCACAACAGGCTTATAACCAAACCATAGTTCAAAAGGAGTCTTACCAGAATTACCATTAACATTTACCCGATTGATAGTGTATACAACAGTGCTTACAACTTCTCTCCAATAGATATGAGGAACATTACCTTCCAACATCATAGTTCTAGCAGTATCTAGAATTGTTCTATTCTTTCTTTCAACAACTCTGTTTTGTTGAGGGGTCCGAGGAGCAGATAACTTTCTTTTGATTCCATGCTCTTCAAAAAATGTATTGAACTCCTCAGAGGTGAATTCACCGCCTCTGTCTGATCTTAAGCATTGGACCTTCAAACCTATCTCATTTGCTGCCAAAGCTTTGAAATATTTGAAAATTTCTAGAGCTTCATGTTTTTCTCTCAAGAAAGAAACCCATATCATCCTAGAATAATCATCAATGATCAACATAGATTACCTTTTTTCTCCCTGTAGACTTCTGATTCTAGATGGACCACATTGATCAACATGAACTAACTCCAATAATCTATTTGAATGATGTTGTTTGCTCTGAAAAGAAGTTCTTGACTTCTCTCCCATTTGACATTCCTTGCATATAGTGTTAGTAGGCTTCACTAACTTAGGTAGATCTCTGACTGCTTGAGTGGAGCTTACTTTGATAATGTTATCAAAATTTACATGACACAACCTTTTGTGCCATAATCGGCTTACATCAACTTGAGCAATAAAACACTTTTCACTAGCAACAATTAAGTAAAAAATATTACCTCTTATCTTTGTACCTGAAGCAATTACATTTCTAGAGCTTCCCAATATCCTACACTTTTCATCTTTGAGCTGAAGATTATATCCCTTGTCTACCATTTGGCCAACACTCAACAAGTTATGCTTCAATACTTCAAGATAAAGAACATCATCAATATTACATTTACCACCAAGATAAATAGTAATTCTACCACAAATCACACCAACATTGTAATCTCCAAATATTACAACACCACCTTCATACTTTTCGAAGCTTAGAACTTTCTTTTGTCACCAGTGATATGATGTGAGCATCCGAAGTCAATTACCCATTCATCCTTTTCATCAATTTTGGCTGCAAGAGATTTCTCAATATTCTGATTGTTAGTAGATTCAGTGGACACCATACAATTTTCCTTGATATAAATGAATACCCATCCATCTTCATTTCTAGTTTCTTTATCATATTCATCATCAGGAACACCTTCTTCAACATAATAACATTTCTTTTGAAATATAGACTTGTTTGGTTTATACTTAGAAAATCTTTTAGGACACCTTGATGCAAAATTACCTATCTTACTACAAGAGAAACATTTAATAGGTAGTTTTCCTTTGTACTTACCATGTCCTCTAGATTCTCTTTTCACAATCAATGCTTCCAACTCTTCTAGCTCTCTTTATTCATCTTCAATATGTCTCATCTCATCTTCATATTTGAATGTTCTTCTTGAACTCTCTCCTGAATCATATCTTTTAGCTTTTTCGTGATACAATAGCTTTAAATGCAGATTTATTTTTAGGACTAGACTCACCAAATTCATTCAATTCAAAGGTAGCTAGTTTACCAATCAACATGTCTCTTGTCATATTTGTTACTATCCTGAGTTCTTCAATAGCATGAGATTTTTTTTTGTAAAAAGCATGCACATATTTGAGCACTTTAGCCACAATTTCATATTCATCCATGACTCCACCAGTGCATCTAATACCCATCACTAGTTCATTTACTTTTTGCATGAAAAAAAAAATCATCTTCACTCATCTTTAAGTTCTCCCACTTGCCCTTCAGACTTGGTACCTTAGAAATCTTCACTTTAGAATCTCCTTCATACAATGTTTCCAATTTCTTCCAGATCTCATGTGTTGTCTTCAGACCTATCACATTTGTCATCTTCGAATCTGTCAAAGCACTCAATAATGCTTCAATAGCCCTGATGTTGATTTCAGCTTATTTGTTCTCATCAATAGTAGTAGGACCATTTTGAGGAATATCATATATGTTATTTCTAATCTTCCAAAAGGGTTCACCAATGCACTTCAAATGACACTCCATTTTAATCTTCCATAAAGAGAAATTTGTACCATCGAATCTATGACTATCCTTCTTGCATGATGTCATCTCAAATCACCTCAAGCTATTAAAATTCTTCAAAGGAACCAAAACTGATACCAATTGTTGGCAAAGCAAGGATAGAAAACTGAAAGGGGGGTGTGAATCAGTTGTTATAAAAATTAAACTTATTGAACCTTAATCAACCTTTAATCTCAGATCTAATAATTAACAGTGAAATCATAAATCGACAACACATCAAAGACACATGAACACCAAGATTTTATACGTGGAAACCCTATTAGGGGAAAATCCTTAATGAATAAGGAATGCACATGCATTCAAGAACACTTCCTAGAGTTCACCGCTCAAAGGGAAGGCTCACCGCCTTACATAAAATAATCAGATTAAATCCATCTGATGAGGTTGAACTGAGAAATTAGCTTCTACAAAAGCCTGATGATAGTTCTGGTTAGGGACAAAAAACCTTCTTCACACTTCGCTCAATATTCTTCATAGTTTTCTCTAAAATCAAATGACCTGATCTTTATTCACACATTTCGCATTCATTCACGGAGCATAAACCACACACACACACCTCAAAATGAAGAAAAAATGCTCTCATATATCTGCTACATGAATTGACATCAACAACTTTGTCGACCACAAATAAAGAATAAATTACAACTGTCGGCCCAAATCATGAAAATATCTCAATGCGCACCAATGGGTAAGTCAGTCACAAAGTAATGAAGACCTAAATCAACATCCTTGAACATGCCAAACAATAAAAAGAAGGATTCACAACACGCTACCACCATCATGTCAACCAATAATATAAAACCCTCAAACACACAAAGGAAAATCTTCGATCATAGACACACTAATCAACGGGGATGTACCAAAATTATAGAGCATGATCTACAAACATCACTTACTATCACAATAGCATACATAATAACTCAATTTACTAGAATTGCATTCTCTTCTTCCAGAAACACCTGCTACAATAACAAAATAATTATAGGAGCTCAAAAACTCATAGCTCACTCCAATCTTGATGTGTACTACTAAAAATTCCAATACCTATTAAGGTATATCCTTGGGAATACCCTCTTGATTCTAAGTTGAGCTTGAAGTGTAGGATATGTAACTCACTCTGATTGAGTTGGCCATTATTCCTCCATAGTTTTTTGATTTAGCTATTTCACTTGCATGACAAAAATTCAGGCATTGTGAGTGATATTTTTCTCTAGGAAGTGGAACAATGATTTTGAGACTTAATAGAATGGTGTCATTGCTAAAGGTATGAAAGAAAAAATAGTATTTTTAAATATTTGGTAGTAAGATAGGTTTGAGGTGTTGTAAGTATGGATGTGTTTGGTGGTGTTGTCATTGATGTCAACATAGTTTAGGTTGATTACAGATGGTACTTTTATAGTTGAGATACTATATAAGTGCTTAGAGTACATGGAGCTATATTTATGAAGTTGTAGTTGTGTTTTTGCCAAGTTCTTTTGAGAAAATTTTAAAAATAATGAAGGCAATGTTGAGTGTGTGTTCTGAATGTTCTATGATATTATTCTTTGCATTTCTTTTGTGTTTATCCTATTCTTGTGTGGATCTATAGTTGTTTTCATTATCTTCAATGGATAATATATCCCAAGTTTTAGCTTCTAGATCGATGGAGAATGAAATATATGTTCACCGGTGTGTGATTTGGTTTGACAAAACTATTTATTTATGGGTTGGGAGAAATTTTTTGGCTTCGTAGTCTTCTGGTGTATTGTTTTAGATCTTACGGATCTGGGAGATGATTCATACTAATTTTTCTATGTTCTAATAAATGTGTTTGTGATTTTGCACTCCTGAAGACCTACTCTAGAGCTCTTGTGTGTTGCTAGTTGCTCCGGTTGGACTCTTAAATCATATACTATGAGTGAATATTGTTGTAGTTGTTGTGGATGTACCTGAAGGTTTCTTAGATATGGTAAACTGTTTGGTGAAGCATGTTGAGCTATCCACGTGTGATCATCTT
This sequence comes from Sequoiadendron giganteum, assembly GCA_007115665.2. Classification (NCBI taxonomy): domain Eukaryota; kingdom Viridiplantae; phylum Streptophyta; class Pinopsida; order Cupressales; family Cupressaceae; genus Sequoiadendron; species Sequoiadendron giganteum. Next base: position 423,268,474 of record CM021109.1, read on the forward strand.
GCTAGAGATGCACATACTTTAAAGATCATTGGTGTTTTCATTAGGTTCGGCCGAGCTAGTGTCTACATGTTACATAAATATTTTTCATCGAATTAAGGAAGCATGTGAATGATCCAACATGTTTTTTAGGTCCTAATTAAATGTTTAATTGGTCCTCTCTCATTCTTATCCACCGTGGGAATTTTGAGTAGCCGACCTAATTTGAATTTGTAAATTGAAGGATGTTTAGCCCACATTGGAGAATGCTTCTAGGTTTTAAGATGGTATAAAATAAAATCAAGATGTTGTGAATTGAGAATGAATCAAGTCAAGCAAGTGGAGTGTGGGAAAAAGTGCAAAAAGAAGAGTTTGTAAGAGCGAATCAAGGCAACAATACTTTAATGTGTTAGATTATTGAAAGCAGTGAGTTGATGGTGTCTACAATCTTATGGTCAAGCTATGAATGTGTGGAACCTTTGTGGTGGATCTTTATTTTATATATTCTTTTTCTATAGGCAGTGAGCCTCCTTCTGGATAGTAAGTCCTATTATAGGTAGTGAGCCTTTGTATCTGGGTAGTGAGCCCTTTGGCAGTGAGACTTTGTATCTGGTATTTCATTATTACTATATTGTGAGCTAATCCTCACTGTGGTTTTTCCCTCATTGG
>CM021109.1:423269218-423380662 GCA_007115665.2 Sequoiadendron giganteum
TTATTAACCTCCTTCAGCCTCTGGCTATATCCTCTGTACTCCTACTCCTGTTCTCCCAATACTTTGACATACTGATTCATCTCTTCTATTAACTCCCCTCTCATCTTGTGAACCTCAAAACTGTTGTCCAACACCTCACTTATTTCTTGATTTAGTTTATCAGTCCATCTATCCAAAATCTCTACCTTACTCCTTACCTGCACCAAATCATCCACCTCTTTCTTGCTAAGAAAAAATAGTGTCTCAATGGTGGCAATTTTTTGTGACCTCAAAGCATAAAAACTCTTTAAGAAATTATGCAATTGATCTAATTGAGCCTTAAGCTCATCCTTTTTCTGTTTATCCTTCACCATTCTTGAGTTAGTGGATGATGCTACCACATCTATCAAGTTCATCTTTTGATCTCTTGTGGGTCTCCCCAAGTTAACTATGCCCAACTAATAATTAGTTAGCTACATGTCCCTCACATCCTTATCCACCATCGGTATTGCACATTCAACAATAATTTCTCCTCCATCGGTGAGTCTAGTGGAATGCAGGATCTTGGATTTTTTCTTGGTCCTTTCTTTTTCAATTTCCTTCATCATATCATCCCAATTGAGAGGTTGTGAGGGTGTCACTGATTTCTTTTGAAGATCAAATTTCAACCAAGTGGGAGCACTTGGAGTAGTGGTCATTATAATTCAAGAAGAAGCAATAGTAGTAGTAGAGGGTTGTTGCACATTTACTTTAGGTTGAGAATCAACCCCTTGTACCTCTTGTTGTTTCTGCTCCACATTTATTTGTGCAATATTTTCAGATTCCTCCCTATCCTTTTGTTCTTGCATCCTCTTGTTTTCTTCTTCCTTCTTCAATTTTTCTTCTTCTAACATTTTCTTCTCAAGTTCCCAATTTCTCTCTTCCTCCAATGCCTTAAGTCTGTTTGCATCTTCCTTTTCTTTTTTTAGCTGCTTGATCAGCTCCTCGACATCTTTCTCCTTTTGCATTCATTTTGATTCCTCTTTCTTTTTATAGGCCTCTTCAACAAGCTTCAATTTAGCCACAAGGACTTCTCTTTCCCTTCGTTGCTTTGCCTTTTCCTCCTCTAGATCATGAATTTTCTATACTAACTCCAGATTATCATTCTCTTCTTTGATCTTGGGCTCCTGCTCCTTTTTCCTTTGCTATTTTTCTATTTCATCAGCTCTCTGTTTGGCTTCTACTTGTTGTTGCTGAAGTAAGGCATCAACTTGTGCCTTGGCATCTATTTGCATTTGTTTCTCCATAGATTTTGCATGTTCTTGAGCATCTAAACTTCCTTTGCTTCCTCAAATAATGCCCATTGATCTTCCTCATTTAAAATATGGTCAATTTCCTCCTCTAGAGGCATCTTTCTCTAATAAGGTCTCATCAGAGTTTGTTTCAACCTCATGGATCTCCAGCTCTACTCCTTTTCCCTTTAATGCCTCAACTATACCATGAAGAGTTCCTTTAGGCATCTCTCTGCTTGGTTGCTCTATAAGAGGGACTTGAGCAGATGACTCACCTATTGTTGGTGTTGATACCACTAATCCTATCTAGGTATTCTCCTCTTGCACTCTAGGTAAATCTTGAGTAGAGGCTTCAAGCTCGATCTCTTCAATATTAGGAGGGAAGAACTCCAAAGGCTCCTTGGAAGGAAATTTACTCTTGATTATTTTATATCCCTTCCCTTTCTTAGGAGTTGGTCCCTAAGGAGTTTTGGTTCTTAGAATAGCCTAGCGAATACTCCTATCCAAGACTGGTCTCCTTATTTACTTGATGTCGATGGTCTCCTCACCATCCCAATCCACTGGATACAAACTTGTGGTGCCAATATTTAATTCTTCATATGATGGATCTAACACAACTCCATTAGCTACTAATGTATCAGGGATGTCATCCTTGATCCTGAATTCTAACAAGAGTGAAATGGGAAACCTCTCATAATTCCTTTTCCTGAGATCATACTCATCTTGAAGATCACTCTAGAAATCCTCTAACAAGTTGAAATGTTTGTCAAAAACTGAAGGCAGCAAGGTATTCATTTTCTTCTTTGTATCAAAGTGCTTTCAAGCAGTGTAAAAACCTAGTTTCAAATGTATCAATTCACTGCAAACTACCTTAGCTCCCACAAGCTGCAGGCAACTATATTCACCCGATTGCATGGGAAACGTATGCCAACCTATCTTGTGTTTTAACCGAAATTGGGAATTGACCACCAAAGCTTGATAGACAAAATCCATTAGAACCATCCTATTGCTGCAACATCTTGCAAGTAAGTGGGGATGACCTTCAAATTCATCCACCCTGAAATAAGTGAACTTGGGGTATTGGATATACCAACATCCCCATTCTATGATAAAGGCCATAGCTTCTTGGTTTAGTCTGTATCCCGCATCTGCAGTAAGCTAGTTAATGATTATATATAAGAATGCATCATTAACTCTTCTAAATTGTGTTTTAGAAACTTGTAGAGATAGCTGATCATAATGATCCCATAATTTCCTTTGTCCATTAGCTTCTCCCAATATTCCTATTCTATTCAAACCTGGAAAGATACCTCCTCTAGCTGCTGCATAGACAACATAAGAAGTCATGAAAAAGCTCTTGGTTTCCCTTATTTTAGTTAACTGGTCATAAATAGTAACTGAGACAATCATTGGCCAATCAAACTATTGTTTGCCATTAAAGATTGTCTGAATGAAGGGAAACATCCATTCCTTAAAATGAAATGCATCCCTCTTCGCAAAGGCTCTAGACAACATTATTATTAGGTCCAATACTTCTTTGTAAAATTTTGTCCTCTTTGGTTGATCATGGAGCTTGGTCAGAGACTTCTTCTCTGTCCTCAACCACTTCTTGTTTAAGTGAGCTTGTTAGCATCCTTGTATTTTCTATATATACCTAAAGCATCTGCCTCATTTAACTATACCAAGTTCTTTGCATAAGGGATATTGAACATGTGCTGAAACATTTGAGGAGTTAAATCAATGATCACATTTTCTTGTGAATCCATACATTGCCTAGTGGCCGGATTGTAAGCTCCTATTGCTGTCATAATCAACTCTGTGCACTAGATAGATAGAGGGAATATAGTGATGTGAGCCAAGCTAGACTCAACTATTCTACCAGTTCTTCCTGGTATATCCTTAGTGAATTTTTCTGAATATAACTCCTCAAAACTGAATGGGCCTAGATTGGTGTCAGTTATATCAGACCAATTAGATTCCACTTTGCTTGTAGTGACCATACGACCCCTATGGTTATACCTCAAGGTATAAGGTAGTTGCTCCGACTTAATCTTCTTAGGCTTAGTTGTTTCCTTCGAAGTTTCTGCAGGCCAATTCCTTTGGAAAGCTTCTCCTAATACTCCTAACATTCTTTAGCTTCCTACAACAAAACCTCTAATTAGATCCTTGAATAAATATCACAAAATATTCTTTAAAATCTTACCCTTCATATATATATATTAGAGGTAGAACCAAGCAAAAAAATTCTAGACAGTCTCTTTTAAAACACTGTTAGGCTCAGAGCCAAAACCATTATTGATATTTTAGAAATAACAAGCGGGAACGGAGTCGGAATTGGAATGGTAACCGGAATTAGAATCAGAACAAAAATTGATTTGGTTTCACGAAGATTTTCTAATTTCACATTCAGTTCCGTTTCTGCTCCCGGTTCCGCCTAGGTTACCATTATTTTGGAAGCTTGCTTCTTATTGTAAGTGGAGTCGGAAACAGGATGGAAATGAAATCGAAACTTACTATATAAACATAATTCAAAGTCTAAATCAATTCCGATCCTGCTTCCGCCTAACATAACCATGACATCATAAGTGATTTTAACAATTTGATAAATAACCTCATGATTTAAGGACTAGGTCATACCAAAACAAAAGGGGGTTTAAAAATAACCTAATAAGACCATCCCCATATGGCTGAGAGGCGATTATACTATTTAGGCCATCATAAAAAAAAAACATGAACATATCAAAACCCTAAACTAAAACCCTCGATTTCAAACAACTAGGGCACAAATTTAACCCCATTTAAATTAACCAAATCGATATGCAATAGGATTCCTAAGTAAAAATGACAATTTACCAAACCCTAATCGGTCTAAAATCGTAACTAACCTATGCATTTTAAAAACTAGGGCACCACGATATAGTCACGATTAAAACATTAAAATGACCGTGTCCCAAAAATAAAACAAATGGGAAACAAACATCAGAAAAATAAAACAAAAACAACAAAACCAAACCAAACAAAAAGAAAAATGTAAAACAAATCATATGAACTCACTGTAGAACAAAGAAACATGAATTCACACGAAGCCAAACAATCCAAAATGAAAAGAAATGGAAAACGCGAAATACAATGAAAGAGGAGAATAGAAAACCCTACCTCAAACACAAATAAATAAGTTAATTCCCTGAAGCAATCCACGTGAAACTATCTCTCTTTCAATCGAATCACTTGCACAAATGCTCCACTGCAACTCTTGTTCACTCTTTGATCTCTTAACAATAATGATGATAACTACTAGTTAATCCCTAATTAAGCTAAAAAATCAGAGTTTCACGCATGCATGCCACCTGTAATTAATGCAATAAATGTGGTAGAGTAGAGTCAAAACTACAGAAGGAACTAGCACATTACTATTGTGCGACTTCAGTAAAGTCAATGACCACAAACAGTGGGAGCAGAATCGGAATGGAAACTGATTTAGAAACTCGTCTAACTTTTCAACTTGGTGCCAGTTCCAGTTTTTGTTCCACCAACAAAGATAAAAGAGAAACAAAATGAAAAACTAAAACAGAAAGATAACGAAAAAAACTAAAGACAAAAACATTAGTTAACCCAAAAGACCAAAAAGTGGAGGTGGAGACGGAATGGGATCTGATTTTGAAACTTTGAATAAATTATGACTTGACTTCCTCTTCGGCTCCAGCTCCGATAAAGACAAAACAACAAGGCAGAAGAAGAGTGTCGGGATGGGAATTGGAATGAGTTTTAAAAGAAGTTTTAAAACCTGATTTAGTTCCGGCTCCGGTTCCAACAGAATAAACCAAAGGAAAAAAAAGTGTTGGAAAAGAAAGACTCCAAACTTTGTTTGAAAAACAACCAAGGACAAAAAACATAAAGGGGGGCCCATTTTGACAAAGGAAAAAGATGGGGTGGCTATGCAAGGCATAACAAATGGCGACTCGGTTGGGAAAATGGTTTACCCATTTTCAAGATACCCCAAGAAAATTTAAGTCACTCTAAAACTACTTAGCTTATGAAGCATGTAATCTTGAATAAGATTAGATATATCTAGAATAAGGTTGAGCTGGAATCTCAGATGTATGTGCTCATGAGTATTTCTGAATCTGAGTGTGTGCATATATTGTGCATCATTCTTTATAGATACTTTCTCTACTCCTGAAAAACTATACCTAAGATTCAAGCTACATAGGTTGAGTCCTTTAACTATCGTGCAATAAAATCTTGGGTATTCCTCCGCTGCCAGACAGGCATTCATAGCCCCAACGAAGATACCTCCAGTTCTCTCAAAGCATTGCTCTACTGCTAGCCAGGCGTCCATAGCCCCGATAGAGATACTTGATTACCCATTTGATATTGAGTTTTCCTTTTCTTGATTTCTTTTCATTCATTTCACTTTTTTTCTCAAGCTTCACTTGTGGAAATCTTTATGCACCTTCCTCAATACTCAGACACAATGGATCTGAAATGTGGGTTGATAACTACAATGGATTTCATGATAGTCTTGGAATCAGATTTTTCACTTGAATCAAAGGTAGAACCATCCTAAAATAGATAGGAATTTACCTAGGCATATTTTTTTCTAATTTGGTGACAGATTCCTGATCCTAATTCATGAGATATTCACAATGTATCTTCTATCCTTAATAACTTTTCAAACCCAGATTTCTAATGGTCATAAAACATGAGTTTCAGAATGAAATCATTTTCAATGATGATGATGAAAATAACTAAACCAATTTCTCTCCTAGTATCAGTAGCATACTTTGAATAACACCCCCTTGGTCTTGAGATGGAAAAAATGAAGATCCCTAATGAAACAAGACAAAACAAAACAACAAAAACAAACAAAAAGAACAAACAAAACACAAAAAAAATAGCAAAAAAAAAAAAAAAACTTAAAACAAAAGCTTAATTACATAGGATATAGTATAATACATTTCCATTAAAACATCAGACCTTTAATGAACCAAAATAGTGCTTGAGAAACTTACCATTAATTGGTAATGGAACAAGCTCTCATGTTAAGGTACTTAAACGAAAAGCATTCTCGCTTAGTATCTCAGCCACTTGATACGGACCTAACTAGAGTCTATCAAAATTTTGGTGATATCCTTTCTTTTCTCTGGCTTTATCCCATAGTAATACAAGATCTGATATCCTAAAGGCTTTTATCCTGGCTCTTTTGTCAAACCAACGTTTGATGACAGCTTGATGTTTAGAGAATTGTTGCAAAGCAACATCTCTTTGCTCTTCAATGTTAAGAAAATTAAGTAATCTAACCTCAATCCTATCACCTTTGGTATAAAATTCCTGCATGAGCTTAAGAATAGGTATCTGTAAATGGATCAGGAAGACTGGGTATTGGCCATAGACTAAGTTAAAAGGTAAATTTCCTAGATGCTTTGATTCGGGTTCGTTCTGCCCATAAGGCAAATCTCAACTGGGTGTGCCAGTCTCTAGGATTTTTTTCTAGCAATTTTCTTATCACTTCCAACAAGTTTTCATTAGTGAATTCAACCAATCCATTTCCCTGAGGGTAGTAATTAGATGAATACTTCAAAATAATTCTATGTTCATATGCCCATTGAATGAATTCGACAGAAGAAAAAGCAGGGCCATTATCACATAGTAGAGAAAATGGAACTCCAAACTTGGTTGTGATGTTCTCAGTCAAAACTTTGATAACCATCTTTGTGGTGCTATTTTTGCAGGGTTGGGCCTTAGTCTAGGGTGTACAATAGACAATCTCAATCAAGAAGAATTTATGTCCTATAGAAGAATTGGGATTAATAACACCTACAAAATCCAAGGCCCATTGAGCAAACGACCTTACCTCATATACTGGTTGCAAAGGCATTGCAAGATTTCCTTCCCTGGGTTCAAAAGTTTGGCATACATGACAGGTTCTGACATGTTGGTGTGCATCTCAAAATACATAAGGCCAATAATAACCTGATCTAAGAATCTGATGCGTCAAAGCATCTATAGATCCATGTCCTGTTCCATGTCTTCCATGAAACTTAGAAATAACATGCTTGGCCTCTTGCTGATCTAAACAACACAAGTAAATCCCTTGAAAATTCTTTCTATAAATGGATCCCCCTTTAAGAATGTAGTGATCACTCTTCATCCTCAATGCTCTCCTCTGAGTAGCATGCATTCCTTCTAGAAATCTGTTATTGAGAAGGAATAAAATCAAGTATGTGTACCAGGGATCCTTAGTAAATGACTGGATAGTATATTGTTGACAAGTGATGTGTTTTTCCACATCTACCATTGCTTTTGATAAACCTTTCCCTCGAACAAGTTTCATCAGATGAATCTCTAAGTCAAATTCTTGTATAATTTCCATCCACTTTCCTCTTCGCTCTCCTAATTCACTTTGCATTAGAAGAGACTTCACAGCTAGATCTGGAACTATAGCCATTACTTGACTTCGAAGAATGTAATGTCTAAACTTCTTTACCGCTCCTACCAACGCGAAGACTTGTTTTTCCAGTGGTGGGTATCTCACTTCTGCATTTTTAAATGGAGAGCTCATGAAGGAAATAGGTCTCTCCTCTCCCTCTCCTCTTCATTGTAATAAGACAATTGCACATGAATGGTTAGATGCAAAAGAATAGATATAAAAAGCTTTTAAATAATCTAGGCTTGTCAAAATAGGTGCCTCAAATATTGACTGTTTGATCTGTGAGAAAGCAGATTTAGCCTCATTACTCCACTCAATATTTTCCTCTTTCTTAATCATTTCATTTAGAGGTTTGACGATCTCTGCAAACCCTGTTGTAAAATTTCTAACAAAATTTATCCTACCGAAGAAGGATCTCATTTCTTTCTTGCTACCTGGCCTTGTCAATTTCAAGATGGCCTCCACTCGATCAGGGTCTATGGATATCACTTCTTCTAATATGATGTGACTTAGGAGTTTCCCTTCAAATACTCCAAACACACACTTCTTTGGATTGAGAGAGACACCATAGCTTATACATTTCTTGAGAACTTTTTCCAGATCAACATCATGGTCTTCTCTATTCTTAGAGAAAATGGTTAAATCATCCACATAAATAATTATACACTTTCCTGTCAAATATTTGAAGGCTACATCCATTGCCCTTCAAAAGGTTGCTCCAAAATTGATAAGATCGAATGACATCCTCCGATAGGCAAATGTGCCCCATTTGGTGGTGAAGGTTGTTTTCATTCTATCCTCATGACTGACAAGAACTTGATTGTACCTAGAATAACCATCTAAAAATGATATCATCTAAAACCCATTAACCTTTTGTAGCACTTCATCCAGCGAGGGAAATGGAGAATTATCTTTCTCAAAGGATTTTTTTAGATTCTTGAAATCAAAACATAATTTTATTTCACCATTCTTTTAGCGTACATAAACTAAATTTTTCGCCCAGGTAGAATGTCTAACAGGAAAGATTATCCTTGCAGATAGGAGCCTATGTACCTCTTTCTAGATCAGGGGATCAATTAAAGCATTGAATAGGCATTGTTTCTAATGGAAGGGCTTGGCTTCTGGCTTGAGAGGTATGGTATGTGTGATCACTGATGTGTCAAAGGTTTTTAGATCATCATAACTCCAAGCAATGGTTGCAATGTTCTGCTCCAAAACTTTAGCTATCTTCTCCTTAATTTCTTGAGGACAATTCTTTCCTATTAGGGAATTCCTTTTAGGGCCTGAGTTAGTCAGATTGGCAGATTCATACTTCCCTCCTTCACTCTCTGTGGGCACACTTTGATGAGTCTGTGGGTCATGATCAAATATTCTTTCCAAAGCTACCATCCCTTTCATAATGCTATTACTTTTCAAATCTAATATCCCTTCTTCAATTTATTTCTCAAGATCCCAATCTCCCTGATATCTTTCAAATTCATCGATTATCTGTCTTTCAAAAAAATTAGAATTTCCCAAAAAGGCTAATATATGTTGATCATCATCAAATACCTTAAAATTTTGGACATTATCAAGGATAGCTGGGACTGAAATTAGTTCAACTGAAAATCTCTTTAGATTAGAATCTTGCATGGATTCCAATGTGCTAGCAGCAATGGCAAGTGCATCTACAATTCGATTAGCTTCTCTAAAAATCAAAAAAATCCCAAAAGCATCAAAGTCTTCAATTAAATTCCAAACTCTATTTCTATACCCAACCATTCTTTTGTTATGAAATTTATACTGGCTACGTACCTATTTTACAATCACTTCAGAATCCCCCATAACTATGAGAGGAACAACCTTCTTTTTATGAGAAAACATAAGTCCACAAGCAAGTTATTCATACTCAACCACGTTGTTTGTGCAGCCAAACTACAATCTATAAGATGCAAAGTAATTTTTCCCTTTGGGGTTGGTTAGTTCAATCCCTGCTCCACTTCCTTCTTTAGATTTGGAACCATCAAATTTAAGAGTCCACAATTGGTCTTTGGTTGGGAGTTCTTTATTTTTAGGGATAACAGGCGATGACTTACTTAGGATGTGTGGTGGCTCATACTTTTTCTGGTCATCAAAAATTAACTTGGTACAAAGCTCACTTGAATATTTTCCTATGTTTTCAACATTCTTATAAATCACTTCCTCAACAACTTCTTGGGTTAAATCGCAATCCAACTAATCTTTCATCAATGCCTCAGGCATTGGCAAAGTATTTGGGGTAGGTGTATTGAATAAGAATTGATACACCTCAACCTCTTCTTGAATTTTAGAGCTCAAAACCCAGGTCTTCTCTACGGGTGAGGAACCTTCCTCTTGAGAAAGGCTAGTCCTAGTAAGAATGGTAACATCCTTAACTTGAAAAGAAAAATTATTGACAGGGGTCCGGGGTTTCTCTTGACATATTTGTTGAGGCTAGTCTATATGGCTTACAATATATAGGAATGATTGGCATGTTAACCCCAAATTATTGTGATAATGAATCCTACACCAATTAAGAAGCAACAAACTACTCAAATCAGTTCCTTCTCCTAAAACCATCTTATCTTGTTGAAATTTCCTTATTAGAAATTGTTGGTTGATGCAGATCATTGGGTTACCATGCTCTAGGGGCAATGTATCCCTAGGATTGAGTATAGATAAAGTAAGGACTTCCTCTTGTTTCTAAACTCCTATCTTAGTCTCAAAATATGCTACTTCATTTGAAACATCATACTCTGTAATCATGTGTTTGAGTCTTGGTTCACTTTCGATCCTTATCTGCATTGCAACCCCCTTCCAGGGTAGTCACATGTGAGAGAAATCCAAGGATAAATATCCCCCAATACTTTTCATTAGCTCTCAACTTAGGAGCATACCATATGTCTTTGGGATATCATCCACTTGGATATCTATGTAGGTTTGGATTCTTGGATCTGATCCAACTTGTACATGCATGTTCTTTAGTTCTCCTACAACATTGACCTCAGTTTTGTCTAACTGAATCAATTTCTTATTGGTCGGGATAGGACTTAATCCTAACTTCTTACATATTGAAAAGGGCATAAAATTTCCCAATGCTCTAGAGTCCAATAAGAAGTTATGCAAATTCTTTCCAAAAATCCTTAAAATTAAAAGAAAAGGTGGGGTACTAGTCTTACCTTTATAGATATTTGCATTTGTCTCCTTCACTGGAATCACTTTACCTTTTCCTTTTAAGCGGTATGCCTCCTCCAGGGCTTTCAATACCACTTCAAGTTGAGCTAGGCACCACTTCATGATGTCAAAGAATGACAATGACATCTTTTGTCTCTGTAGTTCTGTAATAAAATCAAATTTTGAATCATTCCTCACTTTATATTTGGGAAAAGGAGGTGAATTACCTCTATTCTAAGAATCATAAAATTCCCTTTGGTGGTGATGGACTATTATCTAGATTTTGGTTAGGTGGGACCATGTATTTTGGAGGTGCCAATTTAGTAAATGGGCCCTTATTCTGATTTCTCATAAAGTGACCACCTTTGGACTGAAATGCTTGGGCATCATACACATCCTCTTCTGGCCCATTATCTCCCTACATGGGAAATTGGTATTTCTCTTCAATAGTCTCATAAGTCATAGTAGTACTTACTGGCCCATTATCCTAATTGGAATTTCTTGCTAGAGGATGGGCATCAGCTTGTGCAATCTTTACTATTTTCTCCATTTTTGGGTAATTAACCTCTGAATGTGCTGCAATATCATGTAGCCTCCACCAATTATTCATGAAATTAAGGTCAGCCAAATTAGCAGTATGTGATCTCTCCTCACCTAACTGATAATTATGGGAAATTCCCCCATTGTTAGGTCCAGTATTCCACTATGTATTTTTGTTGTTGGACCTCTGGTTATATCCTTTGTTCTGATTTTGGTAATTTTGATTAGAGGAGCTCTGATTTTGGAAATTTTGGTTGTTGTTCTAATTCCCATTCTAATTAGAGTAATTCCCCTAGTTGTTGTAACCTCCTTGGTTCTAATAATTATGATTTTGGTTGTAAGGAAGGTTTTGCCTAAGGTGTGCCATATCATTAGACATTTGAGATAGAGTTTTCTTGAGAGTTTCTAGCTCACTGGTCAATTGAACAGTTTGCTCATTTTGCACATTCTGCACTATGGATGGGGAATGAACATGGGTTGATCCTCCCACTTGTTGTTGTTGATTTTGAGGTTGTTAGGAAGAATCTTGCATGCCATTGCCAAAAAAGGGCATGGTAGGTGGGGATTGTACCTCAGACACAGGTCCGTATTGGGAGTAAGACATTCCTAGGACAGTGTTGTACAATGGTGGGTTAGGCATCTGATAATTCATGGGAGGAAGAGCTACTCCTAAACCTCCTGACTGCAAACTTATCTATTGTAGCAATTTGATAGTTAGATGATAAACCTTAGATAGGGAGTCAATCTCATTAACCTGATAAGTTCTCTACAAGAATAGGCCAATCAAGGGATCAATTGCTCTTAAATACGCCTGAACGGAAATATTCTCAGCTACTAAGTAAGGATCTTGTAGCCTACGAAACATCCTTTGGAACCTAGTGTTGAATAGAGGCAGTGGCTCATGATGTTCCTTCCTTATGGTGAAAAACTGGTGATACAAGATGGCAGGGTCTACATAAACCCAAAATTGATTAATGAAAGCATTTTCTAAATCTGTCCAACCTAGAATAGATCCCCAGGGCAGATTTAAGTACCAGTTATATGCCATGTCCCCCAAACAATAAGGAAATAATCTACATACCACATCCTGATGAGAAACTTGAGCACATGTACAAGCATCTTTGAATGCTTGTATATGTTTCTCAATACTTCTTGATTCGCCATGCATGTACTTGGGACAATTTTTTTTTGGGTTCTTTGGTAAATCATGGATTCCTCCTGGAATAGTCCCTAACGGAGAGGGGTTATTCACAAAATAAGCCATGCATAGGATTGGTTGAGCAAGTGGTGATATAGTCCGGATTGGTGGTGATACTGGCCTAATAGGTGGAGGCGATACTGGCTGATCTAGTGGTGGTGATGTAGGTTGAGCTGATGGTGGTGTAGGCGGATAATCCAGGTGGAGTAAGTAGTGGTGGCAATGTAGGTATCAATATTCTGCGAGCATGGGGTCTAGGTCTAATCAGGGTTTGAAGTTCTTCTAATGGTTCAAGATTAGTAGAGGATCTAAGAATCCTCCCGTATTTCTCTGGTGAGAATGACCCAATGCGAGCTAGCTTGTTCCTTTGGCCTTCCTTCTAGCACCAGATCTATTGATGGTGAAAATGACACAAACAACGTTAAAAAAATATCTCTACTCTATTTCTCCTAAAAAAGAAAGACAACATATAGTAGCCTAACTCCCAAGGTGCTGGTAGTTGGTTCTCAACTATCTGGTGTCACTCAATTGGTCCATGCAACTGCGATATTCAAGGGGAATTTGTTGGTAATAAAGAATGCAAGCAATGACTTATTCATCAAACTGTTCTTAATGAAAAGGGGGTTTTAAATAAAAGAAAAACATAGACCAAGGCATACAATAGTAAAACATGAATAAAACTTATCTAGCATCTAGACATATATCTTCAACAATGAATGTTCTTCCAATAGATCAAGAAAACCATAGCATGATGCAATTTACAGAATAGTCCATACTATTGCATGCATCTAAGGTGCTTACTTTAACATCACAATCACACCTCATAAATATTTCAAAGATAAAAGAACAAACTCTCATTCGTTTCCAAGATCATAGATCAACAGACTTTTAACTAATTCAATTCACAAATAACCTAATGAAATAATCCTTAAATTTGGTTCCTTCTAATGATTTTCATCACATAAGAAAAAATCATGCTTTAGCACAATCATTGGCATACAGATAGACTATAATTCATCAACCTTATCCAATAAAACTTAATTCCAACACCATATTGCATAAAAAAAAACTTGTAATTATATTCAACTGTAAACAAAATAACAAATTATCTTTGTAAAAACTATGAAAAATTATATCTCCTACTATCAGGTGGCTAATCTTATTCTCATCAACCGACCCTTACAATATGATATCCCAAAGGTATTTATAGATGTACAAAAATCTAAAGTCTTTTCTATCTTAAGTCAATCCACCTTTTTATGAATTTAAGTCTGCTTGGAAACTTGGATCTATTTGATCTCTAGTTCCGACCTTGATCATTTAGTTAAACTAAAGAGAAGAAATAGAGGGGAAAAGAAAGCCACGTGCCTAAAAAACTGCCAGTCATGCATGTGGAGGAGAAAAGAAAACCATGCATGCATGAGACTATCAGTTATGCATGTCAAGTTTTCTCTATAGTGTACTCATGGTAACTGGAGAAGACTTGTTGAAGCATGTCTAAATCTGGCCCATCAACCCAATTGTCTTCAAACTTGATCCTTTCTAATTTTGCAGCAGCAAATCCTCTCATGTATTTTAGCTTTGCTAAGTCCCTTTTAGCATCCCTTACTTCTTCTTTAATATCCATTAACCGATCTAACAACATATCTTCTCCATCATCTCCATTTTGCATGACCTCTTTAAACCTATCATCCCATTTCTCTTTTATTTGGCTCAAAGATAGGCCCTCCTTTACCGGTATATCAACATTTATAATAATAGCAATAACTACTTCTAACTCTTCAAACTGTTCATTTAGATCCTTGACATAATCTTGAACTTCATTTTTATGATTGTATAAAAAGTTAGATCTAAACCAGACTATGCTGGAGGTCTTTTCCAAGAAATCTTTGTTGTCCTCTTCTAGTATTGACTATTCTAGAAGAGTGGACTTTCGAAATTTATTAACCTCCTTCAGCCTCTGGCTATATCCTCTGTACTCCTCCTCCTGTTCTCCCAATACTTTGACATACTAATTCATCTCTTCTATTAACTCCTTTGTCATCTTGTGAACCTCAAAAATGTTGTCCAACATCTCACTGATTTCTTGATTTAGTTTGAGTCCATCTATCAAACATCTCTACCTTACTCCTTACCTACACCAAATCATCCACCTCTTTCTTGCTAATAAAAATTGGTGTCTCAATGGTGGCAATTTTTTGTGACCTCAAAGCAGAAACACTCTTTAATAAAGTATGCAATTGATCTAATTGAGCCTTAAGCTCATCCTTTTTCTGTTTATCCTTCATCATTCTTGATTTAGTGGATGATGCTACCACATCAATCAAGTTCATTTTTTGATCTCTTGTGGGTCTCCCCAAGTTAACCGTGTCCAACTGATAATCATTTAGCTGCATGTCCCTCACATCCTTGTCTACAATCGATATTGCACTTCAACAATAATTTCTCCTCCATCGGCAAGTCTAGTGGAATGCAAGATCTTGGATTTCTTCTTGGGCCTTTCTTTTTCAATTTCCTTCATCATATCATCCAAATTGAGAGGCTACGAGGTTACCACTGATTTCTTTTGAAGATCCAATTTCAACCAAGTGGGAGCACTTGGATTAGTGGTCATTATAATTCAAGAAGAAGCAACAGTAGTAGTAGAGGGTTGTTGCACATTTACTTTAGGTTGAGAATCAATCCCTTGTACCTCTTGTTGTTCCTACTCCACATTTATCTATGCAAGCTTTTTAGCTTCCTCCCTATCCTATTGTTCCTGCATCCTCTTTTTTTATTCTTCCTTCTTCAATTTTTCTTCTTCTAACCTTTTCTTCTCAAGTTCCCGGTTTCTCTCTTCCTCCAATGCCTTAAGTTTGTCTACATATTCCTTTTCTTTTTGTAGCTATTCGATCAAATCCTCGACATCTTTCTCCTTTTTCATATGTTCTGCTTCCTCTTTCTTTTTATAGGCCTCTTCAACAAGCTTCAATTTGGCCACAAGGACTTCTCTTTTCCTTTGTTTCTTTGCCTTTTCCTCCTCTAGATCATGAATTTTCTGTACTAACTCCAACTTATCATTCTCTTCTTTGATGTTGGGCTCCTGCTCCTTTTTCCTTTGTTGTTTTTCTATTTCATCAACTCTTTGTTTGGCTTCTACTTGTTGTTGCTGAAGTAAGGCATCAACTTGTGCCTTGGCATCCATTGCCTTTTGCTTCTCCATAGCTTCTGCATGTGCTTGGGCATTCAAATATTTCTTTGTTTCCTCAAATAGTGCCCATTGATCTTCCTCAGTTAAAATATGTTCAATTTCCTCCTCTAGAGGCATCTTTTCTTGTGCATCTTTCTCTAATAAGGTCTCATCAGAGTCTATTTCAACCTCATGGATCTCCAGCTCTACTCCTTTTCCCTTTATTGCCCTAGCTATACCATGAAGAGTCCCTTCAGGGATCTCTCCACTTGGTTGTTCTGTAAGAGGGACTTGATTAGATGACTCACCTATTGCTGGTGTTGAAACCACTCGTCCTATCTGGGCATCCTCCTTTTGCACTCCAGGTAAGTCTTGAGTAGAGGCTTCAAGCTCGATCTCTTCAATGTCAGGAGGGAAGAACTCCGAAGGCTCCTTGGAAGGAAATTTCCTCTTGATTCTTTTATATCCCTTCCCTTTCTTAAGAGCTGGTCCCTGAGGATTTTTGGTTCTTAGAACAGCCTAGTGGATACTCCTATCCAATACTGGTCTCCCTTTTTGATTGATGTTGATGGTCTGCTGACCATCCTGATCCACTAGATCCAAACTATTTGTTCCAATATTTAATGCTTCATATGATGGATCTAACACAACTCCATCATCTACTAATATATCAGGGATGCCATCTTTGATCCTGAATTCTACCATGAGTGAAATGGGAAACCTCTCATAATTCATTTTCTTGAGGTCATAGTCATCTTGAAGATCACTCCAGAAATCCTCTAACAGGTTGAAATTTTTGTCAAAAACCGAAGGAAGAAAGGCATTCATTTTCTTCTTTGGATCAAAGTTCTTTCAAGGAGTGTACAAACCTATCTTCAAATGTATCAATTCACTGCAAACTACCTTAGCTCCCATAAGATGTGGGTAGCTATATTCACCCAATTGCATGGGAAACTTATGACAACCTATCTTGTGTTTTAATCCAGATCAGGCATTGACCCCCAGAGCTTGATAGAAAAACTCCATCAAAACCATCCTATTGCTACAACATCTTGGAAGTAAGTGGGGATGACCTTAAAATCCAGCCAACCTGAAATAAGTGAACTTGGGATATTGGATATACCAACATCCCCATTCTATGATAAAGGCCATAGCTTCTTGGCTCAATCTGTATCCTGCATCTCCATTAATCTGGTTAATGATTACATATAAGAATGCATCATTAACTCTTCTAAATTGTGTTTTAGAAAATTGTAGAGATAGTTGATCATAATGATCCCATACTTTCCTTTGTCCATCGACTTCTCCCAGTATTCCTGCTTTGTGCAAACCTGGAAAGATACCTTCTCTAGCTGTTGCATAGAAAACATAAGAAGTCATGAAGAATCTCTTGGTTTCCCTTATTCTAGTTAACTGGTCTTTAATAGTATTTGATACAATCATTGGCCAATCAAACTAATGTTTTCCATTAAAGATTGTTTGAATGAAGGGAAACATCCATTCCTTAAAATGAAATGCACCCCTCTTCCCAAAGGCTCTACACAACATCATTATTTAGTCTGATACTTATTTGTAAAATTTTGTCCTCTTTGGTTGATCATGGAGTTTGGTTAGAGACTTCTTCACTGTCCTCAACCACTTCTTGTTTAAGTGAGCCTTGTTAGAATCCTTATATTTTATATATATACCTAAAGCATCTACCTCATTTAACTGTACGAGGTTCTTTGGATTAGGGATACATAACATGTGTTGAATCATTTGAGGAGTTAAATCAATGATCACATTGTCTTGTGAATCCATACATTGCCTAGTGGCCGGATTGTAAGCTCCTACTGCTATCATAATCAACTCTGGGAACTGGATAGATAGAGGGAATACAGTGATGTGACCCAAGCCGGAATCAACTATTTTACCAGTTCTTCCTGTTACATCCTCAGTGAATGTTTCTAAATATAACTCTTCAAAATTAAATGGGCCTAGTTTTGTGTCAGTTATATTAGACCAATCAAATTCCACTTTGCTTGTAGTGACCGTAGGACCCCTATGGTTATACCTCGAAGTATAAGGTAGTTGCTCTAGCTTAATCTTCTTAGGATTAGTTGCTTCCTTCTAATTTTTTGCAGGCCGATTCCTTTGGGAAGCTTCTCCTGATACTCCTCACATTCTTTAGCTTCCTACAACAAAACCTCTAATTAGATCCTTGAATAAATATCACAAAATATGCTTTAAAATCTTACCCTCCATATATATATTAGAGGCAAAACCAAGCAAAAGACATTCTAAACAATCTCTTTTAAAACACTATTAGGCGCGGAGCCAAAACCATTATTAAGATTTTAGAAATAACAAGCAGGACCGGAGTTGGAATTGGAATGGTAACTAGAATCGAAAACCGAACGAAAACTGATTTGGTTTCATGAAGATTTTCTAATTGCATATTCAGTTCCGGTTCTGCTCTTGGTTCTGCCTTGGTTACCATTATTTTGGGCTTCTTATTGTAAGCAGAGTCAGAAATGGGATGGAAATGGAATCGAAACTTACTATAAAAACATAATTCAAAGTCTAAATCGATTCTGATCCCACTTCCACCTAGCATAACCATGACATCATAAGTGATTTTAACAATTCGATAAATAACCTCATGATTTAAGGACTAGGTCATACAAAAATGAAAGGGGGTTTAAAAATAACCTAATAAAACCATCCCCATATGACCAAGAGGTGACTGTACTATTTAGGGCATCATAAAAAAAAACATGAACATATCAAAACCCTAAACTAAAACCCTTGATTTCAAACAACTAGGGCACAAATTTAACCCCATGTAAATTATCCAAATTGATGCGCAAGAAGATTCCTAAGTAAAAATGACAATTTACCAAACCCTACTCACTGTAAAATATTAACTAACCTATGCATTTTAAAAACTAGGGCAGCACGATACAGTCATGATTAAAACGTGAAAATGACCATGCCCCAAAAACAAACAAATGGGAAGCAAACATCAGAGAAACAAAACAAAAACAAGCAAACCAATCAAAAAGAGAAAGGAAAAACAAATCATATGAACTCACTGTAGAACAAAGAAACGTGAATTCACATGAAGCCAAACAATTTGAAATGAATAGAAACGAAAAATGTGAAATACAATGAAAGAGGAGAATAGAAAACCCTATGTCGAACACAAATAAATAAGTTAATTCCCTGAAGCAATCCACACGCAACTATCTCTCTTTCGATCGAATCATTCACACAAATGCTTCACTACAACTCTGGTTCATTCTTTGATCTCTTAACAATAATGATGATAACTACCCATTAATCCCTAATTAAGGTAAAAACTCAAAGTTTCATGCATTCATGGCACCTATAATTAATGCAATAAATGTGGTAGAGTAGAGTCAAAATTGCAGAAGGAACTGGCACATTACTATTGTGCGACTTCAGTAAAGTCAACGACCACAAACGATGTGAGCGGAATCGGAATGGAAAATGATTTAGAAACTCATCTAACTTTCCAACTTGGTTCTCATTCCTGTTTTGGTTCCGCCAACAAAGATAGAAGCGAAACAAAATGGAAAAATAAAACAAAAAGACCAAAATGAAAAAAACTAAAGACAAAAACCTTAGTTAACCCAAAAGACCAAAAAGCGAAGGTGGAGACAGAATGAGATTTGATTTTGAAAATTTGAATAAATTCTGACTTGACTTCCTCTCTGGCTCTGGCTCTACTAAGGACAAAACAACAAGGCAAAAGAAGAGTGTCAGGATGGGAATTGGAATGAGTTTTAAAAGTAGTTTTAAAACCCGATTCGGTTCTAGCTCTGGTTTTGACAGAATAAACCAAAGGAAAACAAAGTGTTGGAAAAGAAAGACTCCAAACTTTGTTTGACAAACAACCTAGGACAAAAAACATAAAGGGGGACCCATTTTAGCCAAGGCAAAATATGGGGTGGTTATGCAAGGAATTCCAAGAGTGATCAATAAGTAAATTTCAATTGGATTATTATAATAATAATTAAAACATTTTAAAGTACTTGGGACCTTCTCTATATTTATGGGAACAAAATCCTCAGTCACCACAAATGTGACCGACAATGTTCCCATACTAGTAATATGGGAAGATTAAGGAAATACTGCTAAAACATCACCAATACTAGTGGCCTCTGCATCTCTAGGTACATGTCCTAATGCATGTTCTAGCATGTGTTCACTACCAGAGGGTGCACTACCAGATGCCTACATGGTATGTGTTTCTAAAATTTCAGTCAACAATATAGGCACGAATGTTGGGGTTAGATGATGTGATGTATGCACAGGAAGATTAGGATTGACACTTGTACCAACCACTACTCCCCGGGCAACACTTGTAGTACCCTAATCATGGTCAGCAACATCATGAGGATGCAAATAATCCTATAAAAACAACACATATTTTAGTTCATGACATAAAAGAGTACAAAATACAAAACCATGAATGAACTTATGTTATAATTAAAGATCTCATGACAACGTACTTGCAAGTTTTTTTCTCTCTCAGTCAATATTTTAACCCTTTCTCTTATCTCATCTATTTGAGACAGTATGAACACCAACTTAAGAATTTCTTCATTGCATTTTTTTGGGGCCTTCCTCATCATATCCATAGGGTTTGCGAAAAATGCGATGTCATCATCACATAATAGCGACTACACCTCCCTATGGATACTCTTCTCTACTTCTGGTGCCTTTCCTCAATTAGTTGACTACAACAAGAATATTAAAAATATTATCAAAATTAACCCAATAAACTCATGAAAAAAACATAATAATAAAACATTTTTCTGGTATCTAATTTGTACAATTACAATGAGGTAAACCTGTCGGGTAGAAGTGCCTAAAGTTGCATCATGATCCGTGCTCTGGGTCAGAGACTTCCCCGTATGATCAATGTCCCTCTGTGACAAAAATTAAATATAAAAAACATTACCGAAATGAAAACAATAGACTTAACAAAAAAAATAAATTATAAAATGGTATATGTGAGTCATTAATTGGAGGTTGGGTAAAATGGTATATACTACATACCACCCCCATAGTAACTATGTTTTTCTCTAATAAATTCAAATTGTAATCTATTAGCAACTCTTCCCTAGCAGTTATTGATTTTATCGCACATATGAATACATGGTTTCACTCACGCACCTCAAATATGCAATTGGGTTGCTTATTTGTTGACCTAGGTCGTGTAATATTTATAAACCCTACAATATTCCCTAATGCTTTTGGCCTTCCATCAATGTACCTAGCCACTCCTTTATTTTGATCCTTATCTTCTAGCTATATATAATTTGTTGACAGTGCATACCTACACATACTTCGTGTATATCAAACCAACTGCATCCAATCTTTGTAACTATAACAGGGTTCGACATACTCCATCAATTCAGTAACTTTTTTGTAACAAACCTTTATGACATCCATGCAAAATAGGCCCAAACCATGTAATGGCGATGGTGCTATTCCATATATCCTCTCGTTGACACAAAAATTAGTGATTACTGGAGGAAGTTCCTTAGGTACCCATTATTTCCATAGATATTTGTACCTCAAGGGAACCTCGATGTCGCCTATGCTCTCATCATCATAAGAACATGAGCCCCCTTTAGCAAGAAAAAATTCCATTCGTTTATGAAATTTTCTTCTAATCTTTTGACCTCTAGTTGATCTCCCTCTTTTAGACCTACTACATGTCTCGCTTTCCTCTTCTCTTCCTAAATTTCCCTCACTCGAGGAAGACAGATCTAAAAAATACCTATTTGGTGGTACCTACACTCATAAGGATGTTGGATGAAGTTCTTTCATGGTGACATTATGATTAATCTATCATTTCATCGCTAGAATTTGACAGGTTATAAGGTAATCAAGTCTTGATAGATTGTAAGTTATTGTTACTACCGTCCAAATGTGTCCATCACAAATCAAACCTACTTAACATTTTAAATCCTAAACTTTGTAACAAGTGTTAAATGTGACTATGGTCCACCAGTTACACAACCAAGGCCTCAAATGTATTCTCTAATTGTAATCAAAGGACTTTTTCTCTTCATTCAAGTAAATAAACTTGAAGGTAAACACCACCAAGTAGTTTATTGGACACCTACATGACTAAAATAGCACAAAATTTATATTTAATTTCCATATGTCTAAGTGGTTAATGGGGAGGGAGTGTGTACTAGGCCTGGTTAAGTCATCATAATTTTATGCTTTGAAAATAAAAATTGTTTAAGTCATCTTAAATCTTCCTATGTCTAATTGCTAGGAGACTTTTGGTATGTTTTAAGGTAGGATGAGTGGTTGCATCAATGTTCGAGTTCTCTATGACAAGGTTTCAACATCTTCAAATAGTGAAAGTTAGAGCTCATAGTCATTTGAAACAACAACATTTTGATTATGTATGATGGTAGGATTTGATAACTTAAAATAATTGGCTACCCAACAAACTTAAAGTTAAAAGAATTTTTTTTAGTTTAAGGGTTTAGCACTTTCTTTCATCTTTGCATATTGTAATGCCCCGCCACGCAACCCTAGAGGAAGTTGCAAACAACTACTTGAACATGCTAATTTTTTTTTGTTTAAGTACAAATAAAGCAAGTTCACTAACTAATGCCAACAACCTCTAAGGTTATGAGACAAAGGTTATATAGAACCTCAACAAAAAAACATGAATTTAAACCATGACAAATATTTAGATAATAATTAAACACATACATTCCAAATAAGATACTTCACATATAGCATAAAGATAACTTTCCATGCACTACCCAAGGAAATAACAAATGGTCATCATTACAAAATGACAACCCCCAACCTCTAAGGTCCTCTGAAAGACTTACAGATTAAGGACACTTAACCCATTTCCCAAAACATGAACCCAGAGGAAATAATCATGAAGGAAAGTTGTGAGGAATTAAACTAACTTTGGATTTATTAAATCCATTTCCCTTAATAACATCAGTAATCTATTGCTCAATAAAAACTGATTTAAACATACGTCCTTTTCAAACAATAGGAGAAATTAAAACTCATTATTTAAATCCCTGCATGTTTTTAAATAATAGTAAAATCACCATTAATTTCCACAAATCAAGATACATTGCTTTAAAATAAATATTGTTTCCTCTTTTCAACGTAATCATTTTAAAATCCATTAATTCCTCAATTCCTTGAAAATAACAATAAGATAAATATCTACTTTGTTAATTCAAAACATATCATTTAAAATAACTAATTCTCCCTTTCAAAATAATTAATTCTCCCTTGCAAATTAACTTATTTTAAAATCCAATAATTCTACTATTGCATATTGATTTAATATTTTCACAATTATATTCACACATGCCACTAATTAAATCACCCTTTAATATATGTATATCCACAACTATATAAATATATATTATTATTAATATACATTTATATTTAAAATATTGTATATCTACCTAATAACAATATATATTAATATTTTAACCTCATAAAATATAATATCAAATATTATTTTTAAATATTTAATATTATTAAATATAATATTAAAATTATTATATGTTTTATTTTATTTATTTATTTTTAAATCGCCAATTGAAAAGGGCGTGGGTTTCCTTGGGATCCGTGTTCGCTTAATGAAGGTGGGGCAGTTGTTTTGGGCCGCGCATCAAACACGCGGTGGTCGACTGGGTTGACCACAGCCAAACCCCCACACAGGGGCCGATTGTGTTAACATAGTCATCCCACTAAGTGGGGCGGCGGCTGTGTTAACACAGTCATTCCTTGGTTGTGGCGGCTGCGGCTGTAGGGGAGTGGGGGCATGCTAGGCGCGGCTCCCCCACAATGGCTCCCATGGGGGGAACATTGGGGTAAGCCCCCAACAACCCCCAAACCCACTGGTTTTTTTTTTATAAAAAATTGTTTTAATTTATTTTTATTTTTATTTTTCTCTGGCTTTCACATGAAACCCTGCGGATTTCGAATTTCGTGTTTCAATAGGGTACACAATTTTAATTTATTTTCTTTGACAGAATAACCCCAAAGAAAAAAGATGCAGTATATATATATATATATATATTTGTACCCAGATTCACAATTTCGCAAACAAATTGAAAAAATAATTTTCAAAAAGATAATCTGTAGTCAAGAATGCAAGTTTTGTTTGAAGAAATTTATTTTCAAAAAGATATTTGTTTCAATTTCCAATAAATTTTTACATGGGTTTCTCTTCCAATTTGATAGAGTTTATTTTGTTTCTTTCAACTAGCATACTAAATTTGTAAATCAACTCAAAAAATGAAATAAATCCAACTGAAGGAAAACCGGATTCCAGAAGCTTGAAGACTGACAAAGGTGCAAATCCTTCTCCTCAAATGCAATCTCCTACCTAGCAAACCAATTGAGCTTTTCCAAGAATTCAAATCCAACCCCACAAAACAACAATTCTCTTTCTTTCTATTTCCATTTTCAAAAACCCACTTTGAATTTAAAATGTAATTTCAATATATTTCTATTTCTTTTGATTTAATTTAATTTAATCCAATAAAGTTAATTAATTAATTTTAATTATTTAATAACTAAATTCAACCCTTCGGAGATTAAATTTAATTAATTAAATAAATTAAATTTAACTAAATTAAATTTTATTGTTAACTTTAAATATAACTAAATAGAAATGACATCCACCAATCCACCCACTATCTTGGAATTGTAACTCAGTGGATTGGTGTGCAACATGGTATGATAGAGGTTCATTTAATTTAAGGGTTTGTTAAAACAAGAAACTTGGCATTGAATTGATTCCCTAGGGTTGACAGGGGCATTTTTCTTGTGAATTTGTGGTTGTTAAGTCAGGGTTTATCAATTTGATGGATATCTTGGTAGAGTCATGGTGACATTATTTGATGGTACAATCTCTACTTCGAAACAAAAATATCTATAACAACTCTAAGAGCTATAATGGGATGGCATTAAAGGAACCTTCATATGAAGGATCTTCTAATGAAGGACCTTTGAATTAAGGTCTTCATTTGAAGGTCCTTCATGCAAAGGTTCCTTTTATACAACATTTTGGACATGAAATATTTAAAATAAAAAATAACTTCATTTGAAAGTCTTGACATGGCATCATTTTTGAATGAAGGTTCTTCATTCAAATGTCATGACGACATCACCTTCAAATGAAGGTTCTTCATTTAACCTAAGGTTTTCTCATAATGACATCATTGGAAAAGTATGATCAAATTCTTCTATTATGAAGAATTGGTCTATGTGCCTCTAGCAATCACTATAAATGTTTGTAAGGATAAAATGACTAAATATTGCATCAGGTAGGAGAGAATAAACTTTGAGTTCTTCAAATATTATATTCCTCTATTCATAATTTTTAAGGGTTGTTTGTGGATGAGGTTATCACTACCAAGAAGGGAGGAGACCTTTCGTTGCATATTTTTGTGGTGGAGGTATTAAAGAAGAATTGTATGCCTCTATTTCCATTCATTAGATCTAGCTTAGCCTAGCATATACTTGGGCTCCTTTTCCCCTGTAAACTTCCATTTGTTTGATTTTATGTTATGTAAGTATAATTCCATGCTAGTCATTAAAATTTCAGGTTAAAGAGAATGGGGGTGCCAAACTTATAGTACTCATTGTCCCTTGGTTGTCAATTTTCCCTAAGTGCCCTCAACCTCATCCTCGGCACTTGTGTTGACTTTTTTTTCACTCCTCCATACTCTTCCTCGGTGTTGGTATTGAATTTGTTTTCACTCCTCCAAACTCTTTGTCGGTGTTGGTATTGACCTTGTTTTAACTCCAAACTCTTCCTCGACGCTGGTATTGACCTTTCACTTCTCCAATTTGATGAGCTACAACTTGGTTTTGTTAGGTTTTAGAGTATGTTAATTAAATTCAAAATTATGGCACCATTTAGATAGGTTTTAATATTGTCAAAATTATGGCACCATTTAGCTAGGTTTTAATATTGTACAATATAGTTAAGTATATATTAGCTATATTTTACATAATAAATAATATAGTTATTTGACTTATTATAATTATATATTATATTCTTTAACAAAATTATTAAATACATATAAAATTATTATAATTAATAATTAATAATAAGTATATTTTTATATAATATAAAATATAATAGTTATATTAGATTCAATTATATATAATATAATTATATTTATTATTATATAATAGTATATATAGGACTTTACCTGATATTTTAGAGGATTTAACCATTACAGTACATATGGTTTACCATTAAATGGCAGTTGAAACTTATTTTCCAATGACACAATAGTGCTTTCCAGGGATGAGATTTGTTTCAAGCTCAAATCTCACAATATATGTAGCCTATTAGCTAAGACAAAGAGAGATAGAAACTAAAAAGATAGAGAAAGAGATTAATTTAGATAGATAGATAGATAGATAGAGAGAGAGAGAGAGAGAGAGAGAGAGAGAGAGAGAGAGAGAGAGAGAGAGAGAGAGAGGAAAAGAGGAAAAGAGAGAGATGGAAAAGACAAAATAAATTTTGACTGGTTGTTTCATGTCAAAAATCCAAGGATGGCATGTGTCCTTGGGGAGCTATGCTCAAGGTAGCATGCCACTTGATTAGAGATATGATAATTATCCTTTAAGACCTCTTCAATGTACCCATTGCACACTTAAGGAGACAAAGATAAATATAGGGAAGAAAATATAGAGAGAGAGGGAGATAATGAGAAACATACAAATAGAAAGGGAGACAAAGAGATAGAGAGAGGTAGAGAGATAAAGAGATAAGGATGAATAGATAGAGATATAGGGAGGG
This sequence comes from Sequoiadendron giganteum, assembly GCA_007115665.2. Classification (NCBI taxonomy): domain Eukaryota; kingdom Viridiplantae; phylum Streptophyta; class Pinopsida; order Cupressales; family Cupressaceae; genus Sequoiadendron; species Sequoiadendron giganteum. Next base: position 423,295,817 of record CM021109.1, read on the forward strand.
TGATTGATATATCTCTCCCTGTCACTCTCTATCTCTCTCTCTCTCCCACTATATATGTCACTCCCTCTTCCCCCCTCTATCTATTGAGCTATCTCTCTCATTCACTCCATCTCTCCCTCCATCTCTTCTACCTATATGTCTATGTCTATTTTTGTTTTTATCCCCCTCTCACTCCTCTCTCTATCTTTTTCTATCCATATCTTTCTCTACCTCTATCATGATCTCTCTATCTCTTTCACCATCCCCCTAGCTCTATCTCTCTATATAACCCCCTTTCTATGTATCTCCCTCTCCCTCTATATATATTTAACTATCTCTCCCTCTCTCCCCTATCTTCTCTCTCTCTCTCTCTCCATTTCTACATGTCGCTCCCCCTCTTCTTTCTCTCCCTTTTCTACCTATCTATCTCCCTCTCTTCTCTCCTTCTCTCCCCCTCTTCTCTATCTCTCCTCCTCTACCTATCTATATCATTTTCTCTCCCTCCCCCTCTCTATATCTCACCATCTCTCCCTCCCTATCCCCCTATCCATCCACTCTCTATCTCCACCTCTCTTCCTTTCTCTTCCCATATATATCCATCTCTCTTTCTCTTCCCATATGTCTCTATCTCTCTCTCTTTCTCTCCCCATCTATCTCTATCTCCCCATATATTAACTAAGAATCCATGCAATCATACAATAGTATATGTTGGTAAAACTATAATAGTGTTGTATTAAACTATAAGTAACACTTCTCTTTCTAATGTCAAGCCTTCTTATAAAAAATAGTGTTTTATTAAACTATAGGTAGATTATTGTCACCACTCTTCATTCCACATGAAATTCCAAATGTAGCAATTTTTTTGTTTATTTTGTCAAGTTTCATTAACCAAGCTATTTAGTGGGTTGAATAAAGTTGTGTTATGACCCTTGGTATCTTTAAAATAATTAGACAATATTAGGAAGATTAGGAAGGGGAGAAAACTAAACTCCTTCAAAATAGAGGTAGTTGTGGGTTTGTTGGTTTTCTTTGTATACTATATACTTAATTCCTCTAGGATAAATAAGTCACTATATAAATGAAGAAGTTTGAATAACTACCTAATATTGTTTTGTGTTTTTGAAATGGAAGAGATCTACAACTCTATAGAAATTTCTATATGCTAATGGTCAAATTATTAGACTATTTAGATCATTTTAACTGACTACTACATAATAGTTTATGTGTTGAAAGAATTGTTTCCATTCTTTGTAGTTTTTACATTGGAATATAAATTTATTTAATTTCATGCCAATATACTTCTTTCATAAAGATATTTGTTTGAGTTTTCCTTGCTATTTTCATCTTAAAATTTTAAAAATGTATTCTATAATATAGAATTATTTTCAAATTGGGACAAAAAGGATTCTAAGAGATATATTTAATCATAAATTTTACAATCATAAATATCATTTAATTTGTATGTTGTAACTTCAATAGTTTTAGTTAAAATAAAAATAACTTAAAGTTATATATACATATAGTTAAATTGGCAAAGTTGTTTGTCCATTTTATTTTTTACATCTATTAACTGAACATATTCTAATATTACACATACACTTTATTAGAATTATATCTATTCACTGTAATATTGTCATTATGAATAGATTGTTGTAAACAAGATCACATCACTTAAGTCTGCTCACTTCGCAAAGGTAGACCCACCTAGGTTTGGTAGCACCTGAAGAGAAGAAGGTTCAAATCATTTGGCCTTGTTTCTTACCCTAAAACGTATCAAGAGATTGGAAACCTCTTGAGGTATTCTTACCTGCATTTTTGAGAGCTAACAACCTCCAAACCTCCAAATCCACAAAAAAGATTCCACTTGTATGACCAAATTCTTGCCAAACCCAAAAACCCTTGTTTTAGGCCAAAATCATGAGGTTTTATTGAATATCCTACTTCCACAACCTCCCAGACTGTAAAACCAACTCAGAAACAACCCATTAGGTCTGAACATGCATAAAAATTTATAAAATCAGATCTCCCATACATATTTTGTTGAAACCTAGGCTTGAACCTCTCATTTCACATGCTTTTCTTCACAAAACTCTTGAGGACAGCAGCTATACCTTCTTTATTTCTCATCCTATTCCCTATTCATGCATCCTAAAACTACAATAGTATCCATGGGGCCTATTCCACAAGCTATAGTAATCACAAAAACTGTAAGAGCCCCTTTATATCATGTTTGGATTACAAAACCCTCAAAAATAGGGTAACCAAGTTGTATGAAAAGAAATGAATCTTTCTAACTCAAATCAATGCATTAAGCCCTAAAATAAAATTCAAATCAAAGCTAACACATATCTTCATGACATGGAATTGATTTCACATCAAGATATGGCTGTATGTGATCGTACAGTCCTGCAAAACAGGAAAAATACATAAATTTTGAAGAATAACATAGATTTTGGAATGTCAAGAGCTTGTATTTTAAATCCTCAACCATCAACAACATTTACAATGATAAATTTATGCCTTTTAAAGGCCTTTACAACTCAACCACTAAACAACCACCTCTACAACTAACTTCTTAATCTTTTATGATCACATGAAACATAAAACACACTAATTTCAAGGTTGTTAACATGACTATTGAAATATTTTAATTTTTTGACCTTTCAAATGTATTGAAACTCTATTCATTATGATAATATGGAAATTTATAGGAGAGCTACAAGATTTGTAACATCATGATGATAAAATTAAACATTAAAAATTACATCATGAATTAATTATGTAATGGCATAAAAATTATAAACATCATGAATTAATTATGTAACCACATAAGTCAAATATAATTCTATCAATAAATTAATATGAAATAGATAATACAATCACATAACTCATAAATTTCAATTTCATTGATCTTCTTCTTCATCCAACTCTTTCTTTGTATCATCTGATCCAGATTTGACATTGTACGGATTGGTCATATCATCATCATCGTCATTGATATCAGTTTCGATAATGTCATCATCCACATAGATATCATATTCATGAACATTAAATCCTACATCATCTTGATCTAGTTCCTCCTCTTCGACATCTTTGTCAGGCACATCATCAACTAACTGTTGATCCTGATCATCATCTACATCATCTTCTAGTTCTTCGGTATCTTCTTCTTCCACCACATTAAAATTTACCAGCCTTCCTCTTGGATCATGTCTAACAACATATGGCCAACCCATTTTACCTGGAACCTCTAAGTAAAGTACCTGCTCACATTGGCTTGCAAGAACATAGGGATCATTTCTAGCTCGCTCAAAATACCTTGTATTAACGATGGTAAATCCATTATCATATTGAATAACAGTTCTCTTGGGATCATTTTCATTCAATCATAGCCTGTATCATAGGATGATGAACATAACTAATTTTAAATACTTAAAGTCACACTCAAGTATATCATCCAAAAACCCATAGTATCAATTTTTTGATATCTATAGATGTATGTCGCTTCTAGATGAAATATTAGTCACCTGAAAGATTGTAGTTATCCTAGACTCACAAGTTTTATTCATGTCATCCAACTTTTTGATTCAAATTTTTTTACCATTGCACCACATAGCCTTGTGGTGTTTCACCTACAATATGTCAAACATGTAAAAATTAATGCAATATCATCAGTTGATAACCAAATTTATTCTTGGCCGAATGTATGCAAAGAAAAAAATCTCAACATATATATACATCAATATAATTGAAAATAATTAAATAATATGGGTGATTAATATATTTATACGTACTTATTTATCTCTTAAACCATATGCTAAGTCAATTTCCCTTGGTGTAGCATTGGAATCTCCATTACGATAATATTCTTTAACCAATGAAGCCACACCTTTGCATGTTAATGCACGACCAGATTGTTGACATCATTCAATCCATACCATCATCCAATCAAGATTGTTTGTGAGGTACAAATGTAGTGCATCCCACTCTCGACCAACTCTATCAAAAAAAAATTAAATTCACAAACGACGTATAATTAGTTAATTACCACGGTATACAACCTTAATTTATAATTGATGTATATTGAAGATCAATAATTAAATAAGTACAATATACATAAAAACCAAATATAAAATGTATTCTAATTAATCTCCATTACCATCTTATAATTACCTCTCACTTTCGTCAATCTACCTTTCCCCATCAAGTACCCCCCTTCAAATTTAATAATGAATTTGGGATCCCAAATGCGATCTACATGGATCTTTGCTACAAACTTAGGAAGATATTCAGTAATGTACACCATGGTCTAGTATACCATATATCCCTCCATGATAGAACCCTCAATATGTGCTCTTTGTATAACCAAAGCCTTCAAAAATTTCTCAACCATCCACATTGACCTTGTGTGTACAGGTCCACACAATTCAATCTCCTCAACTTGGTGTATGAGGCAGTGTTATTGTGCATTGAAAAATGTTGAAGGTAGACACTTTTGCATTTCACAAATTAGATGAGGATTTTTTCTCTTCCAATAATTTATATCTTCTTTATGGATTTCTTTAGATGACAACCATCTACAAGTGATTCAAGGCACAAATATATTAATGAGATTTAACAAATTTATACAATATATTACATAACAAGTAAAACAAATGGAAATTATATAATCTATATAATGAATTGAAAAAATATCGCTACTTACCTCATGTATTTTCCAAGATCATATATAAATTTCTTGAAATTGTTGTTGAAGTGGTTTGGGAGAGATAGAGGTAGAACGTACTGCAACAATTATAAAATGATCTTTTCATTATTTTTCCAAAAGTAGTAAACATAATACAATGAAAAGTACATGTAGTATACAAATATATGTATAATATACCAGAATAATTACCTTAATGAAGGTATGTCAATCATGCATTTTCATCCCTGACCCAAATTCACCTTTCTTTGTTATGATATTGTTTATGTTCGCAGCAAATCTTATGGGAAATCAAATTTTTTGTATGACTTCTTTTATTGCATTGCTTTGTTGCTCTATTAATAACCAAGGAAGGACACTTATATTAATTTGGTCACCATCGCTATTTAATTGAATGACATTTTTTATTACATGATTGGTTTCTTGAATGTCACTACAAATTTTGACAATTTTATTTTTGTCATTCCTTCCATCCAATATTTTCCATAACATTTTTGTTATATTATTTCTGATATGCATTGTATCAAACAAATGCATAATTTGTAGCTACTCATAGTAGGGAAACCTTCTAATTTTTTGGGGATAACTTTTCAATCCCTATGGAAGTCGACCATTAATTCCTTGATGACCTTCATGAAGCATATAAGTTAAACAAATTAATAAAGGCAATCATTGTTAATTACAACATGAGTAAACACAACACAATATACAAGTATAAATTCCAAATATATCATATATGATAGATAAAAAATTGATCTGATGTATAACCTTGATGATTAATTCTATTATATTCCAACTTCCATAGGCGAGGTGTCATTTTTCATGGTTTTTATGTAGTCTCTTCTTTCCCATTGAAAATATGTCTTTCAATAGTTCGATACTTATGATTTATGTTGAGGAAGTGCCTATGCTCATCAAACACCTACTTTCCTAAACTTGTTGAATGATGAGATTTCATCTTTGGACCACAAATTGGACATGCAAATTTTCCCTTTGTTTGAAGACCTACAAGATCATATATAATTGGATTAAATATGTCAATTTTTATAATTATATATAATGAATAGATTATTTAAAAATCATGCATGATACCTACTTCATAAAATTAAATATCATTAAAGTGATGCAGTCAAACATTATAACATACCACAAAAATTTGTTAGCCCTGGGGCATCATGAATTGTCCATACAAGCATTACATGGAATTAAAATTATATTTGTCCTATTGATCTAGATATGTCATACATAGTGACGCCATTCCACAACTTTAGTAACTGATCGATAAGAGGCTCAATATATACATTCATATCTTTAACTTGGTACTTACCTAGTTGAATGAGCATAAAAATTACATAATTATTATAACTATTTTATTGCAATATATATAAATTAATGTACATGACTATTAAATGAAAAAACATAAGTCATTATGCAATAAATGAGACAAATGAGATGCTGCTATGCTAAATAAAATTCATGTAAACAAATACCTAGAACACTCATTGCCAACATTATATGCTCCCTCTTTATTGACATCCATGGAGGAATGTTATTGTTGATAACAAAAATAGGCCACATCGAGTAAATAGATCTCAACTCTCCAAATGGATTGACCATGTCTGCTGCCAATGAAAGCCTGAGATTACGAGTTTCTTCTTTAAACTGTGGCCATTTTTCCTCCATGTCTCTAAATGCAAAACCATCCGCAGGCATTCAAAGAATGTCATCTCCACTTCTATTTCATGCATGGTAATCCATAAATTACACCAATATTTTGCACCTAAATAATCGTTGCATACGTGGAATAATGGAAATATAATGAAGAACCTTGTGAGACACCTTTTTTGTTAGTTGATCTATTCGATATCTACTTATATGATATTTCGAGAATTCTATTGCAAATTCATGTTGTTTATGATATATAATATGATCATTGGGACATGCATCTATTGCTTGATACTCCATTCCAATATCTTTCATAATACCAGATAAATATTGGTATGAGTGAGGTAAAATATTTGATGGTGGTAACAAAAATTCACCAATCAATCTACAACAAAAAACATTTTTTTAATATAAAGAATATTAATGGTACATGTTTCATCCTTTAGTTACTAGTGATGAACTAAAAACACGTAAAATAGATGAAAATGGATGACATATATGACATACCTTAACATCCGTGAGATTTCTATGTTGGATAAACCATTCATAACCTTCAAGTTCATCAAGAACAATACAACAAAGAGAAGGGTTGTTTGGGAGCCTTCATAAAGGGGATCATATGCATTCTCAAGTATACATAAATCATGAACATCATCAAATTCATTTTGATCATCATGATTAGTTGTGGCACTAAATGTGTCATGGATCAATGTATTTATACCATAATCTTCAACTGTGTTTTCTGGCACATGATCATCTTCTTCCATAGTATCATTAAATTCATCTTCGATATTCACAGCTCCATGTTCCTTTGCTTGCAAAACCACATTCTCTGGGCAGTGATAATCCATATCATGTGCCCTAGGGTGCCCCACCTTTATAATAATGATAGACACAAATAAACCATAATCATGATCAAGTGATTTTATATATATATATATATAAAATGTTAAAATAATATAAACATTTACAAATTCAGTCAATACAAACACATATAATGAAAAAATTACCAATGGATGATAATCATGCCCCCTTCAATGTGACCATGCTTCCTACAATGTTTCTCAGCTGTTGTGATTAAAATTCTTCTCCTCTTTAAGCCCTTGCAATTATTGCAAGGACAATAACATTTCCCATCACCATTTCTTTTCAATCTAGCCCACAATCTATCAAGTGTCTCTTCATTTTGTTCTGGACTAATATTATTTGATATGATTTTTATTTACCAAGCTTGAATATTTAGATCTTCAAATAATATCAAACTCACACTCTAATAATTTTTAATCATAGACAAGTAATAAAATATAATAATTCTGATATTTTACACCAAAAAAAATTGACATGCGACCACCCCTACAAAAGAGAAGATAGTATGAAGTCAATGACCACAAAAAACACTTTAAAATGCTAATTTCAGAACTTATTAAATTTTGATTTTACTATGATTTCCAACCATTAGACTCCTAAAATCAGAATATTGAATTTGCACAACAAAATTTAGAAATTAAATTCTGAAAATGCACAAGTCTAAAAATTAAATCTAATGAGATGCTGCTTTAAAATATGATTTTCAAACTTGGAAGTACAAATTTGAATTCTATGACCAAGTCCTCAATGATTCCCTTAGGTTCCACTACTGACCTATCTACCAACTATTCTACAGTTGGTGTAGGTCTAAGGTTTATTAACAACAATATCATATTTTTTTCCTTAGTCATCACATTAATGGTTATACCCAAGTCAATCAAGGTATTTTTTGATGAGGGTACCATTCACAAATGAATTCTAGAAAAAGACAATGACTACCCTCAACCTGGCGATAATAGAAAACTTATGTAAGAATAGCTCTCATCCACTCTGTGGTTAAGAAACCTCTCTAATCCCACCAACAAGATCAATTAGCCTACTATTCACAACAACCTTCCCTATGGGTCTTTTTCCAATTTGTGACCCTCCTTCATTGATGTCTTTGGATGCACCCTGAATGAACCTATCATGAGTTATTTTCTCTCCTTTAGAATTCTCAGATGCTTTAGGGACATCTGGCTTAAGTTTAGGTGTGTCATCTTGAGTTTTAGGTTTCTTAACTCTCTTTTGTTTAGGTTTTCTTTCTTGTTCGGCACTAGAATCACTAGGTTCGCCTATTTTGAAAATGTGATAGAGCTAGGGTTTCAAATTTTCAATTGATGGAAAAGGACCTACTGGTTTAAATTCTTAAGAAACAAACCACATAATGAAAACCATCCTAGACTTCATACAATTCTCACCAGTCTAATTAAAAATGCATGACATACAAACCCTAGTAAACCCTAGGATATTATAGCTTTTATAATTTTCATTAACTCTCCATACCATCTTAATTCAATGCAATTGACACAAAGAAGTGTGATTATTTTCTTACCTATATGGAAATTCTATTTTAATGCCTTCTATCACTATTCCTCAGAGCTCTTCACGTCGTTTCCTCAAACTTGATCACTTTCTCTCCTCTTGAATAGTTGCAATTATGGGGAAAAATGAGCCAACAAGCTTCTTTATGGCCAAGGAATGGAGCATATAAGCATTAATTTCTTATAGAAATCTCACACAAGCAAGCTGACACTTAGTCGTTTGAGTTCAAATTATGGTCGTTGATCATCTTGTTTTAAAAATCTATCAGGTTCGTCAAAATTTTGACAAAAATTTAGGTTTGTCAAAATTTTGATGAACGTTGGGGATAAAATTCTAAATTTTTGAAAATTACACATCAAATATCACAAGTACTTGATGATCATCTCATTTTACATATTTTGTCAGAAATTTTCATTGGATTTTGAAATCAAATGAGTTAGACTAGAATTAATTGGTAGGTTCAACTAAAAATACTATATTGAATGCTAATCAATAGTTACTACATGAATATTTAACTACCTTTAACTAAAAATAAAATATATAAATATTAAAAAATAAAATATAGAGTAGCACCATATCTCAAGTAGTCCTTGACTGGAGTATGTACACTAGTTACACTAGAGAATAAACCAATAGTTAAAGCTTCATATAGATCACTTCATAGGAATAAATAAAACTTGTTGGAATATGATTACTTCAGAAACATAAAATTTAGAAAATATTTTGATTGATTATTAGTCCATTATTATTTTCAATACATATAAGATTAACTATTTTGAAATAATCTTGAACTCATCACTACAACTGTTACTCATCCTTGTTAAGTAGGGAGAGAATTATTTTCTAGATGAATATAAATGAGAAATAAAAACCTATCATAACTTTGTTAACATTAAATAGTTAATTCAATCATAGAGGCATGTGTGGATAGAGGATATAATCATGTAATATGAAAATAGTGGCATTAATTGTAGAATAAGGGTCCCTAATTTTATCGTCATTTTTTGGAAGTAGAAGTCTAATGTGGCTACTCGATCCTCCTTAGCCATGGCCAAATCAACACTAGTTTGCATGATGCTTGTTGTTTCAAACTCACACCCTCCCTTGGCTAGAAGAATACATTCTCTCCTTTTTATAAACACCTCGATTACAAGTACTCCTATGCTTTCTATCAATGACTATCTCACCTCCTCTTTTCTTGATGCAAAATAAGATTCTTTTTACAAAAACACCTATTCGTCAAGATTAATCATATTATTCTATCACATCTTAATCAACAACTGTATATTTAATGTAAATGTTTCATCAAAACATTAACAAATATTTCTATCACATCATATTAACATAATCTTAGGAAATGTCATGGATTATATAAAATTTTAGTAGCTTTTTGGGAAATAACAAGGTAAAAAGTACCAATTAAAGGACAATTCGAGAACCTATCACATGTCCCAACTAGAGCCACTGGTGTGGCTCAAATATACACATCTCTTTTTTCTTGAGTCTCTTTTATTTTTTATTTTCCTTCATCATTTTTTCCAATTTTATAACCGATATGAGAAATCAATAATGGATCATTTTTTTTCAAAATTTCTTAGCACCATTGGATAGAGCACAAAATATTAAGTCAATTGACCTTTAAATTTTTTACAAATTTCCTTATGTTTAAGAAATTATAGGCCTACAATTTTTATACCTCCACCTGGTTTAGTCCATCTAACCCACAAATGTCCTATCTAGATGAACTTCCCCACTAATGTGTAGGTCCATTACATTATCTCATGTGGTGTAGCTCACCATATTTTTCCTACAAAGGCCTTAAGTACTAAAAATTGACTAAGTGTTAAAATTATGGGAATCCTTCTTCCATTTTAACTTCATGAATCCACCCTTCACATGTCTAGTTTTTTGGACTATTTTCTAGAATCTTCCTTCAAATTCATGAAATGGACTAACTTCTTCTCATGGATTTGTTTATTTTTGAAATTTTTATTGGGAATTAATAGGTTGGTCTTTTTTTGCAACAAAAAATGTGTTCCCAAAAAGGTATTAGATCCATGGTCATGGGTTCAAATCCCATCAGGTGACGCTAAGGTGGGATTGCTAGACTAATCGCCAGTGTCCTCGTTTGAATTTGTGACATGGACTAACTACCTCATGTCGATCGGTTTATCTTTGAAATTTGTATCAAGTGTTAACATATTGATCTTTTGGTGCAATGAAAAATGTGCTCCAATATAGTTCACTTAAAAATATATTTCTTTAAAAATCCTACCCAACCATACATTTCTATGTATTTCCATGTGAACCTTCCTATTTGACATGCAAACCATTTTCTCGTAAGTGTGTTCCTAAATCAGCTAAATAATATTTTGCAAGTCAATGGACCTCACCTTCCAACACCCTCCATTTGTAATGTCATCTTCCCCTTTACAAGTGAACTTATCCTTTTAAGTGCACTTGTCCAATTCACTTCATTTTCTCTTCATCAGTTCTTTTGTGGAATTTAATTTTCCATCTAAAGTTCCATTTTTAAAATTCTTCATCCAATTTGAATGAAATTTACCACAAACTCAATCCACTTTTGTTTCTCGCATATTCATCTAAATGAAATCATGATGATGTCATCTCATGTTGCTTATGTCATGCCTATGCCACCATTTTTAAGCTTCATAACTCATGTCATCCCTAACTATTGATGTCACGATGATGTCAATGTGTGTTGGCATCACCATCGATACTTTCGATCTAAACTAGACATGTTGATAAGTTCAAATGCACTTGGTTTTTCCACTAGTTCCACTTGGAGGCCAATATCTTTTAATGCGACTATGGAGCCTTTCAACCCATATGAATTTTTTGAAGATCTAAATGACTAAAGATTTATTTTGAGGTTAATTCAATATGAATCAGATGAATCACCTATAACAAACACAATCCACTTTCTTGCATGATGCATTTGAGCTACTTTTTCTTGTAGATCTGGTTGATGAAATTTTTATTGAATGTTGTATTTTGTGTGGCATGTGGATGTTGTAGATGTCTTGAGGCTATCAAGACATGTCTCATTAGAGGCAAATTTCTTGCATCTTGATGCATGCCAATTTTCCATAGAAGGAAAATTTCGATATTGAACTAGGGCTAGGATTTTCATAACTGGTAAATTTATAATATAAAATGCAACTTGTGAATTAATATTAAACTTCTCCATCTAATATTATTCATGGTGCCATGTCTCCCATCTTCCATCAGTAATTTCATAGAATATATTTTGATATGTAATATCCATTGTGGGTGCAATTTGTCCTCTATCATTTGTTTTGAATTACTATAGTTTGCAACAATTAATATTTTACCATTGGATGTATATGTTGGATTTTATCATTATGTATTCTTTAGGCACAAAGGATGTTGTAGGACATCCACCAACATTGAAGTCCAATTTATTTTCATATAGTAGAACCAAATTAGAAGAAGATTAATATTGTAATGAGATTTTATTACAAAATATCTCCATGGCACTTTGTATGTAGTTAGGCTAGCTTCTTATTCATAGCTAGATATTTCCTTTTCCAAATTTTCTGGCATGAATGTAAAATTGAGTTACATGAATGTGAAAATATTTCAAGGCTTGTAATTATCTTTCTCAATTTTATGTATGAATATATGAAGTTGTGTCTAGATTACTAAGTATGTGCTACTGCAAGGTTTTATATCCATTGATGCATGTAAATACATAGCTACATGATCTTGTTTTCCTATTTTTTCTCTTATCAACACTATGACTCTATTCACCAATATATAGGAATCGAGCCGAAAGCACACTCCAATATAATATAGTTTAATTAAACATGAAATAGTACCATAGGACTAGGAGTAATTTTCTATGTATGAAAAACCTAATGATATAACTAGGGATTTATTTTTAATTAACCTCAAATGAATTAATTATATGTGGGTTGTGTGTACACAACAATATCAACTATATAGGGTTTATATGTAGCTAGTTGTTCTTAGTCTAGTCACAATATTTGGGATAATACATCAAGTTGGGTTTAGTTGTCCTTGATTCATTATTAATCATTTCATGTGAATTTAATACCTATTAAGGTACACCCCTAGGAATACCCTCTCAAACATAAGTTGATCTCAAAGTGTAGGAGATCTAACCCACTATCATATATTTGGACATTGTCCCTCTATAGTCTATTGATGAGTTGGTTTTACTTGCATGATCACAACCTTGACCATGTGAGTGAGATTTTTCTCTAGGAAGTGGAGCAGCGATTTTGAAACCTAACACACTTAATATAACAAGATAAAAAACCATAAAAAAGGACATACACAAAACATAATGATTAGAGGTTCTTTAAGGTCTTATTTTCTTCCATTTCTTGTTGGTAAATACAATCCTAAATCTTGCTGAAATCCATGAGATATTCTTCTCAAATTTAAATGGAATTTTCTTACTTTCTTGCATCCTAGTTCTTGGCCCTACTTGATTCTTTTTGTCACCTTTTTCCATATCCTACTTAATCTACTTCTCTTGGAGTTCTCGTATATTTTATATTATTTTTTGTATACCAATTTCACTAATATGGATTGTACATTTTATAACCTACACCACTCTTTCCAAGTTCTCATTTATATATTTTAATTAATTTTCCAGGTTGGTAACTCTATTATTGATTTCTTTCTTCCCATTTTCCATGTCTTCCACCACCTACCTCAAATTCTCTAGTTCCTTATCAAATTTCTTAATTTTAGGGATTACTTCCCAATCTAGTAGGATACTCTCATCCTACTCTTGAGAAATATTGCTATATCCACTAGATTCCTTATACTATATTATCTAATTTAATATTCAATCAATTAATTTTGACATAGAACCATTTAGTCATCAAATATTGGGAAGAGACAACATCCCTCATATATCTCAAAATATATACCAACTATTCTCTATTGGAAGCCATAAAAACCAACTTAGTAAATTCTCTAGTGACATTTAGGGTAGGGTCGAAAATGGTAGGGAAGGGAAACCCCATCTCCAACACCACAATGATGGATTTTCCATCCCATATAAAAATTGGGGTAAGGATATCTTATTTAGTTTCCAAACCCAAACCCAAACCTGCAACATAATTTTTAACACTTACCATTTCAATTTATTTTCTTATATCATATCCCTCTAACCTAGAAACTTTCCCCTTTATATTTTTTGTTGAATGGGTTTTGGGGATGCCTAATTTCAAATTCCTCTTCTTATGAGTGGCCATAGGGTCCATTAATTTTCACCATAGATGTATGATTAAGAATTAGACTCCTCCTAGATAGAGTCTTTGGAATCATTACCTTCCTCCTCCCTAGAAACAAATCATCCTTCAATGACTTAGAGGAGGAAGTATAAATGAAATTTTCCTCAATGTAAATATTTTTATTCTTAGAGTGGCCTATAGTCTCTCTACTAGGTGTGATTACCTTCATATAAATAGTTAATAAAAACATGATACTTTATAGATAAGGATCATGTTAGGTTCATTCTTTCTATCCTTGATAGATTTTTCATTGAAACTAGTAGATAAGAAGGAAAATAGACATACATTTTATGCCAAAATTTACTTATTATCATAAAATGTGAATGATAAATCTATTTTTACCTCCTTTCAAGGGATACATACCTCATTACCACCTCCACCATCATTTCCCACATGGATTTCTAATAGATGTTCTTTTAGTTAGGGAAAATCTCAAATCAAGGCAAATGTATAAACATCAATAAGGAAACCCTAACAACGCACAATGAAGGACAAGATAACATGAAAGTCAAAATAATAAATTCAAATGGAAACTGATCTCCATGCTAAGATTGATTGATCTCCATTGCTCTTTTCCACTTTGCATGAGAATGCAAGATTTTGAAGGTTTGATTATTGATTGCTCAATATTGTAGTATAACATTGAGATGAAAGATGATAGAATAAGATAGATAGATAGATGAGAATTTTAGCAAAGGGAAGGTACTAGCAGAATATTTTTCTAAATGGCTTGTGAGAGGCCATATTTATAGAGTTTTGATGTGGAGGGAAGAAGATTTGATTTTGAAGATAAGACTTGATAAGGATTTGATTTTTTATTTATTTGACAAAAGAGGAAATAAAACAAGATAAGATAAGATTTTAAAAGATACAAAGATTTGATTTTTTGTTTTAAAGGAAATAAATCCTAAAAAATAAGAGAGTGATAATTGATGAATTATCTAATTAAATAAATAAATTAGATAAAAATGAATTCCAATTTTTGAAATAAAGCAAGAAAATATTTTTAGGAGTTTATTAATTAAATAAATATTCGATTTATTTAATTAATAGTGGAGTTATGATTATTAATTAAATAATATAAATTATTTAATTAACACTAGAAGAAAGAAGGGATTATGAATAGAAAGGGAATACATGAAATGAGTCAAATAAATAAGATTTATTTAACTAATTAGATGATGACGAGGGAAAAACATGCTACAAGATGGCTAAATGATGTAATGTTGTGACAAGGTGTTGTAAGAGGACATTTTTGGGTGTCTACATTTTGCCTCTCTTTGAGATGATGTTCGAGATGATGGGATTGGGTCAAGTAACATCATTTCAAAGAAGCTAAGGTATGAGTAAAATAAATTGATGATGAAGGAAAGATAGGCTAATGATGATGAGATGACGATGTAAGGATATGATGATGCCCCCTCAAGAGGATAGGAGGGTTGGAAGAACATGGGTATGCTCTCAAAATGGATGAAATGATAAAGGATGGATAATAAATTATGCTGCAAGAAAGTGAGCAATTGTGGTGTTTGATATATCACTAGACATTATGCACCAAGGAATAAGGACCA
The DNA here is from genome assembly GCA_007115665.2 of Sequoiadendron giganteum. Lineage (NCBI taxonomy): Eukaryota > Viridiplantae > Streptophyta > Pinopsida > Cupressales > Cupressaceae > Sequoiadendron > Sequoiadendron giganteum. Next base: position 423,311,443 of record CM021109.1, read on the forward strand.
AGGTGATGATGTGTCTCATACCCCAACATAATACAACCTTGTCAGAACATATAAGGAAGTAAACTTAGAGCATTAAAGTCATAATGCATAAAAGGTATGATGTGACCTTAGATGTAAAGGATAGTGCAAATATAAATTCCAACATACACAAGATATGAATATTAGTTGGCATGATATGGATTTGATATAAATGCAAGATAAAATGATAACACACACAAGCAAGCAAAGATGCATGTATGCATGCACAAATGATTAAAAAACAAACAAGGTATTGCCCTTGTCAAGTTGTAAGCCAATGATTAATTTATTGATTGATGATGACAGTGTTGTCATTGTGGGGAACAATATATCCCTAGATCAACACAAGGATGATTGATTAATTTATTGAGTGATTAATTGATTGGGTTTATGGAAGATTAGGGTCAATACCAAATGTTGTGATTGGATAATTTGACTTGTTTGATCGACTTGCATTTGGATTGTTCCTTGGAATTATTCAAGATGATTGATTTGAAGATTTGGATGATGATTGATGAATTGATTAGAAGAAGTGATTTAGTTTAATTTTATTGCTTAGATTTTTGTTGGCTATTTGATTTTTTTGGATTTTTTGGATTTTTTGAATATTTGATTGTTTTGGATTTTTTCACGATAATTTTTTATTTCTAGGGATATTTTAGGACATTTTATGATTTTTTTAAAAAAATTTAAAGATGGAGTGAGACGAAATGTGATAGATGACTGATTGAAGGAATAAGATCTTCCACAGTAGAGGTAATGAAACCATGGATAAATGATACATCAAAATGAAAGATTCATTGCAAAACATTTCACACAAGCAACATATTTCTTGTCAAAAGATGATAATGGTTGATTGATTAAGATGCTAGGAATGATTGATTCCATAAGGCATGATGATGGTAAGTACTTAGGATCATTGATTCCTATAAGTACGATAAGATTGATGAATGTTTGATGATTGATTGATAAAATATATTGGGATTGGATAATATTTTTCAGCTAGTCTTAAGTATGATTTGCATGATAAGATTCAAGGTTTCAAAGGGACATGATGACCAATGTTGGAGGTAATTTAATCATGGATAAATGATAATAATGTGAACCATGATGGAATGGTAACACATAAGGAAATGAAAGGAAATCCAAAGCATGCATTTGTAATTTTTCCCCTAATCTCATTAAGAATAAAGGAAGGAAATGGGACATGGATTTTGATAAGCTAGGAGATATGGAATGAAAGAATGAAAGGATAAGGATAATGAATAAGATGATCAAGATCAACTAGATAATATATGGAAACAATGCCTAAGTATTTTCCCCCTATTCCTCATCAAGACCAAGGAAGGGAAGAAATGTTGTATTTAGATAAAATGGTTGAATATGGATAAGGTGAAGGATATGGTACAAAAGATATGGATAAAGTGTATAGGATAAGATGTATGATGTTGAAGAAGATCCTTACCCTTGTCAAGATCAAAGGTGGAAAGGTAAAGGATGAACGTAAAGATGATAATGGATATGGATGACAAGATGGATGAAGCTTGCCCCCAAGTGTAGAGTGCAAGAGAAAGGAAAAAATAGGATATGGATAAGGATAAATGAATATGGAAGGTAGTATATGCATGATAGGAAGTTGGAGGGAGGATTAAAGCATCAAGTTTCATGACTAATATCCCTTGAATATATGCTTTAATAAAACATGGCAATGGAAATTAGACTCACAAATGTTGATAGAATAATGGCATGATGGAAGAATCTAAGGACTTATGCAAAGGTTTGGACTAAAGGAGGATAATGGGGGATGAATGTTAGAAAATGGATAGGAGGTTAGAAGGCTTGTTGATGGATAGATTGAAATGATGTCAAGATCAACATTGGCACACACCTTGAAGGGTGGTTGAGTGATGGAGGAAAAATGGATTTGGAAGGGAACATGTTTTTATATGGATGATTGGAAGAAGCTTTTAGATTAACAAATTTGGATGTAAATTTAGATTTTATTGCTTCTATGAGACTTTTAGGAATCCACATAGATTTTGAATTTTATTTTTTATTTATGGGACTTTGTGGCCTTTGAGATTTTTCTTTTATTTTTGCATGTCTCTTTGAGGAGATATGTTGATCCTTTGATATATGTGGATTTTGATATGGAAGATTTTGACATTTGGCACCCAAATTGCTTCCAAGAGAAATGAGATGGGTGGATGGAGATGAATGATATGGAGGTATTATGGATGGGTTAATGTAGGTAGAATTTTTATAGGGCATCAAGGATGTGTGCCTTTTTTTTTCTTGATGAATAGGAGATTGAGAGATGTAGGGCCCCAATATGGATAGAAGGGTTGATGAAATAGGGTTTGATGATAAGGACCAAGAATATATGGAAGGTTTGATGGAATAGGATAAGGACCTAGGATAGATGGAATTTTTGATGGACTAAGATACTTAGGTTTACTTTGATGGAATCTAGACTTATGATGAGTACCAATGTCTTGAGCATGAGGTGTATAACCAAGGCCAAGATAATATGGTTGTTCTTGTATATAAAGGGGTACTAGGATACCTTGTTCATGAAGGCCTACTAATTTTCCTTTTTAGTTCATACTTTGACACAATTGTTTGAAAATGTGATAATTATTATTTATGAAACAAGATGCAAGTCCATCATGAGGTGAATGTGATATGAAATGAATAACAAGATCTTGGAGTAAATCACCTTAAATAAAAGTTAGGGAACCCATTTGATAGGTAAGGGGATCATGGATAGCTTGAATAGGGGTGATACAATAATGTGGAGGATTGTGATCATGACGGGAATTAGGATGGGTGATAGGATCTCAACGTGGGGATGATGGGGTACTTTGATCTTGACTTGGAAAAGGATCATGAGGTGTAAGAAATAGAGTATCTTGCTCTTTATTAGTTATGGAATCATCATGAAGTGGTATGAAAGGCATATCATGATCATGAGAAGGAATAAAATCATCATGTAATGAAAGGGTATCCTTGAATTGACGTATATCTTGATCTTGATGAGGGAGGGAATCCTAAGATATTGTGGAAAGCATATCCTAATCACTAGATGGTAGGCCATAATTGGATATAATGGAATAATTATCATGCTCTAGGGATGCAATGGAATCATGAGATGGTATGGATTCATTAGATGAGGTGGAAGGAGGACTTGGAAGGATACTTTTATCTTGAGATGGAATGAGATCATATTGGATGAAAAAAAAGAGATAAGGGGATCATCATGAGGTTCTTGAGAGATAGGATCTTGGTCAAATATTGGAGGGGGTTGGAGATTTTTGGTATCATTGGATGGAGTGGAAATAATACTTTGATCTTGATGTGCAAGGGAGTCTATGCTAGCATGATTTGTACTAAGAGATTGACATGAATCATGCTATGTAGATGGTATGATGGGAGAGGATGGTTGGATGGAATCATTAACTTGGGTGAAAGACTCATGAGGTTTATTTTGATTTATGGGGGATGAAGATAGATGAATGACATGGTAGGATTGCACAATATTATTTGTGTTTGAGGACTTAGATCTGGGTTTCTCATTTAGCCTTTACAAAAATTCATGGACATTGAGCTTGGATGATGTAGTTTTAGGTGAGGATAAAGGCTTATGAGATGATTGAATCACTTCATTAAAATTTTGGGATTTTAATATTTTTTCAAGCTCTTTCAAATGATGGTCAAGATATTAAATCCTTTGGTTCATTCATAGTTCGGGGATGAAAATGGAGGATAGTGGTTAGACTTGTTTGGTTGATGGTTTTAGGATTTTTTTTTCAAGTTTTTAGGGATGGTTAGAGATGATTAGTAAAGTTTTGGGAAGGTTATGGATGCCTTGAATGATATGTTTATGTGTTGGTATTTATAGCTTGATATGGAAATTTGTAAACAAATGATTACGTGATGTACACACATGAATCACACATGCAAGACACATAAGAAATTTTGAATATGAAATTATGAATGTGATATTTAAGAATGCACTTGAAGAAGACACATAAACAAGTCCTAGAACTAGTCAAGTGGGTGTATCAAGATGAATTTGCACCCCTAACACAAATATCATTTTGACCCTTAACACTTTAGAAAATCAAAGGCGGAGGCTTAATTCCACTTAAGCCCGTTGCTTGCACCCACTTGGTGCCTATTTTGTGTGTTGGTGGAGGCATTTTTGTTGGGGATGCCCACATGGCGAATAGACATAAATGTGAAATGCTTACATCCCTAGTAGATTCTTGCGGCTGAGACTGTAGAGGTGTTACATTTTTGATTGGAAATCAAAGAGTAACATTGCTCTTCAGCTAGCTAACCCGAATATGGTCGTTTTTCATCCATCCCTTCGTATTCTTCACTCTTCCATCCTTGGATTTTTTCAAGTAGAAAGTGTTATGCCTTGCATAACCACCCCATCTTTTTCCTTGGTCAAAATGGGTCCCCCTTTATGTTTTATCCTTGGTTGTCTTTCAAACAAAGTTTGGAGTCTTGCTTTTCCAACACTTTGTTTTTCTTTGGTTTCTTCTATCGAAACCCGAATTGGAACCGAATCGAGTTTTAAAAATTCTTTCAAAACTCGTTTCGATTCCCATTTCGTCAGTCTTCTTTTTGTTTTCTTTGTTTTTTCTTTATCAAAGCTGGAGCTGGAGTGGAAGTTAAGTCCGAATTTATTCAAAGTTTCAAAATCAAATCCCCTCCCTCTTCTGCCTCCTCTTTTGGTCCTTTATTTTTAAAATAGGTTTTTTTTATGTTAAGTTTTCTCATTTCAGTCTTTTTGTTTTATTTTGATGTTTTCTTTTGCTTTATTCTTTGTTGGTGGAACCAGACCTGGAATAGGAACCAAGTTGGAAATTTAGACAAGTTTCTGAAACTTTTTCCATTTTGATTCCTCTCCCGCCATGGTAATTTACTTTACTGAGGTCGCACAACAATAATGTGCCAGTGACCTATGCAGTTCTGACTCCACTCTACTGCATTTATTGTATTAATTACAGGTGCCATACATGTGTGAAACTTTGAGTTTTTACCTTAAATTAGGGATTAACAGGTAGTTTTCATCATTATTGTTAAGAGATCAAAGAGTGAATGAGAGTTGTAGTGGAGATTTGTGCGAGTCATTCGATCGAGAGAGAGACAGTTGTGTGTGGATTGCTTCAGGGAACTAACCTATTTATTTATGTTTGAGGTAGGGTTTTCTTTTTCTCTTTTGTTGTATTTTGTCTTTTCCATTTCTATTTGATTTGGGTTGTTTGGCTTCATGCGAATTCGTGTTTCTTTGTTCCATAGTGAGTTCGTATGATTTATTTTTCTTTCTCTTTTTGGTTTCTTTTCTTGTTTTTTCCTTTTCTTTTTTGGTGTTTATTTTCCTGTTTGTTTGTTTTTCTTCATGGTCATTTTTCAGGTTTTAATCATGATTGTATCGTGATGCCCTAGTTTTTAAAATGCATAGGTTAGTTACTATTTTTACAGTGAGTAGGGTTTGATAAATGATGGTTTTTACTTAGGAATCTTGTTTCGCTTTAGATCTAGTTAATTTAAATAGGATTAAATTCATGCCCTAGTTATTTGCAATTGATGGTTTTTAGGGTTTTGACACATTCCTATTTTAAATATGATGCCCTAAATAGTACAGTCGCCTCTTGGTCATATGGGGATGGTCTTATTAGGTTTTTTTTTTAGCCCCTTTTGTGTTGGTGTGATTTAATCCTTAAATCATGAAATTATTCATTGATTGATTAAATCACTTATGATGTCATGGATATTTTTAGGCGGAAGCAGGATCGAAATTGATTTAGACTTTCAACCAAGTTTTGTAATAAGTATCAATTCCATTTTCCATCCTATGTCTGACTCCACTTATAGTTAGAAGCAAGCTTTCAAAATAATGATAACCTAGGAGGAAGGGGAACTAGAACTGAATGTGAAATTAGAAAATCTTCATGAAACCAAATTAGTTTTCATTCCAATTATGATTCTGATTACCATTACAATTCTGACTCCAATCCCGCTTGTTATTACTGTAATCTCAATAATGGTTTTTGGCTCCAATCCCAACAGTATTTTAAAAGAGACTATTTAGAATGTTTTCTGCTTGGTTCCACCTTCGGTATATATATGAAGGGTAATATTTTAAAGCATATTTTGTGATATTTATTCAAGGATCTAATTAGAGCTTTTGTTGCAGGAAGCTAAAGAATGTTAGGCATATTAGGAGAAGCTTCCCAAAGGAATCAACCTGTAGAAACTTCAAAGGCAACAACTAAGCCTAAGAAGCTTAAGCTAAAGCAACTACCTTATATTTTGAGGTATAACCATAGGGAACCTGTTGTCACTGCAAGCAAAGTGGAATCCGATTGGTCTGACATAACTGAGACCAATCTAGGCTCATTCAATTTTGGGGAGTTATATTCAAAAAAATTCACTAAGGATATAACTAGGAGAATTGAAAGAATAGTTGAGTCTAGCCTAGCTCACATCACTGTATTTCCTCTATCTATCGAGTGCCCAAAGTTGATTATGACAATAGTAGGAGCTTACAATCTGGCCACTAGGCAATGTATGGATTTATAGGACAATGTTATTATTGATTTAACTCCTCAAATGTTTCAACGCATGTTTAGTGTCCCTGATCCAAAGAACCTAGTACAGTTAAAAGAGGCAGATGCTTTAGGTATATATAGAAACAACAAGTAGAAGACAAACAAAGAGCTGATGAAATAGAAAAAGAACAAAAGAAAAAGGAGCAGGAGCTTAAGATCAAAGAAGAAAATGATAAGCTAGAGTTAGTACATAAAATTCATGATCTAGAGGAAGAAAAGGAAAAGCAACGAAGGGAAAGAGAAGTCCTTAGAGCCAAATTAAAACTGATTGAAGAGGCCTATAAAAAGAAAGAGGAAGCAAAACATGTGCAAAGAGGGAAAGATGCCAAGGAGCTGACCAAGTAGCTACAAAAAGAAAAGGAAGATGTAGATAGACTTAAGGCATTGGAGGAAGAGAGAAACTGGGAACTTGAGAAGTAAAGATTAGAAGAAGAAAAGATGAAAAAGGAAGAAGAAGACAAGAGGATATAGGAACAAAAGGATAGGGAGGAAGCTAAAAATCTTGCATAGACAAATGTAGAGTAGAAAAGACAAGAGATACAAGAGGTTGATTCTCAACCTAAAGTAAATATGCAACCACCCTCTACTACTACTGTTGATTCTTCTTCAATTATAATGACCACTACTCCAAGTGCTCCCACTTGGTTGAAATTAGATCTGCAAAATAAATTAGTGACACCCTCACAACCTCTCAATTGGGATTATATAATGAAGGAAATTGAAAAGGAAGGACCCAAGAAGAAGGCCAAGATCTTGAATTCCACTAGACTCACCGAAGAAGGAGAAATTATTGCTAAATGTGTAATACCGATGGTGGATAAGGATGTGAGGGACATGTAGCTAACTAATTATTAGTTGGGCATAGTTAACTTGGGGAGACCCACAAGAGATCAATAGATGAACTTGATAGATGTGGTAGCATCATCCACTAACTCAAGAATGATGAAGGATAAACAGAAAAAGGATGAGCTTAAGGCTCAATTAGATCAATTGCATAATTTCTTAAAGAGTGTTTATGCTCTAATGTCACAAAAAATTGCCACCATTGAGACACCAATTTTTCTTAGCAAGAAAGAGGTGGATGATTTGGTGTAGGTAAGGAGTAAGGTAGAGATGTTGGATAGATGGACTGATAAACTAAATCAGGAAATAAGTGAGGTGTTGGACAATAGTTTTGAGGTTCACAAGATGAGAGAGGAGTTAATAGAAGAGATGAATCAGTATGTCAAATTATTGGGAGAACAAGAGTAGGAGTACAGAGGATATAGCCAAAGGCTGACGGAGGTTAATAAATTGCCGAAGTCCACTCTTCTAGAATAGTCAATACTTGAAGATGACAATAAATATTTCTTGGAAAAGACCTCCAGTATAGTCCAATTTAGATCTGACTTTTTATACAAGCACAAAAATGAATCTCAAGATTATGTCAAGGACCTGAATGAACAGTTTGAAGAGTTAGAAGTAGTTATTGCTATTATTATAAATTTTGATATATTGGTGAAGGAGGGCCTATCTTTGAGCCAAATAAAAGAGAAATGGGATGATAGGTTTAAACATGTCATGCATAAAGGAGATGATGGAGAAGACCTTATGTTAGATCAGTTAATGGATATTAAAGAAGAAGTGAGGGCTGCTAAGAGGGAGTTAAAAAGGTTAAAAGACATGAGAGGATTTGTTGTTGTGGAGTTAGAAAGGATCAAGTTTGAAGACAGTTGGGTTGATGGACCGGATTTGGACATGCTTCAACAAATCTTCTCCAGTTATGATGAGTACATTACAGAGCAAGCTTCACATGCATAATTGATAATCTCATGCATGCATGGTTTTCTTTTTCTCCTCTACATGCATAACTAGCAGTTTGTAGGTGCATGGCTTTCTTTTCTCCTCTAATTATTTTTTTTAGTTTAACTAAATGATCAAGGTGGGAACTAGAGATCAAATTGATCTAAGTTTCCTAGAAGACTTATAATCCTTAAAAGGTGGATCGACCTAAGATAGAAAGGACTTCAGATCTTTGTACATCTATAAATACCTTTGGGGTATGATATTCTAAGGGTCGGCTGATGAGAATAAGATTAGCCACCTAATAGTAGGAGATATAATTTTATGTTGTTTTTATAGAGATACTTTGTTACTTTATTTACAGTTGAATATAAATATTGGTTTTGACACAATATGGTGTTGGAATTAAGTTTTATCTGATAAAGTTGATGAATTATAGTCTATCTCTATACTAGTGATTGTGTTGAAGCATAAGTGTTTCTTTTGTGATGAAAATCCCTAGAAGAAACCAGATTTAAGGATTATTTCATTAGATTATCTGTCAATTGAATTTATTGAAAGTCTATTGATCTATGATCTTGGAAATGAATGAGAGTGTGTTCTTTTATCTTTGAAATATTTATGATGTGTGATTGTGATGTTAAGTTAAGAACTTTAGATGCATGCAATAGTATGGATTATTTTGTAGATTTTATCATGCTATGGTTTTCTTGATCTATTGGAAGAACATTTATTGTTGAAGATATATGTTTAGATATTAGATAAGTTTTATTCATGTTTTACTGATGTACGCCCTAGTCTATCTTTTTTCTTTTATTTAAAAACCCCCTTTTAATTAAGAATAGTTTGATTAATAAGTCATTGCTCGCATTCCTTATTACAAACAAAGGCCCCTTGAATATTATAGTTGCATGGACTGATTGAGTGACATGAGACAATTGAGAACCAACTACTAGGACCTTGGGAGTTAGGCTACTATATATTGTCTTTCTTTTTCAAGATAAATAGAGTAGAGATATTTTGTTTAATGTTGTTTGTGTCATTTTCACCATCAATAGAAAGAAGTAGAGGTTTGAGAGAATTTGGCAAGATCACTTGAGCATTTTCTCCACCATTTTGCATTCATTCCAAGCTTTGTAGCAACATCCTTCACTCTATTGCAGCAACTCAACACTCTATCTCTCCAATGGGATGAGTATAAGACATACACCATGGAAAAAGAGGCTTGAGTCCCTCTCTTTCTCTCATCCACAAGCCTTGAGCGCTTTGGATGAAGGTAGTAAAGCTCCTCCCTTATTTCCTTTTTCTTTTCATTGATTAAGAATTTACTTTTTGTAGTGTTTCTTGCATACATGGCTTGTAGTTCTTTCCTTTACCATTTATCTATACTATTTCAGACATAGCTATCCATGGAGGTGGAAACACCAAGATGGGGGTCTAACTGAGGCAGGCCCCTATACAGCCCCAACAACTTCTCCCTTTTGTGTGTGCAGATAAAGAGAGCTCAGAGCAAGCTAGTGAGGAGAGTATTCTATGAGATTGTCTTCATCACCTTGTTGGTAATACATTTCCTTTATCACATACATACTTGTATTTCATTTATCTTAATATCATTCTACCATTTTAAAAATTCCTAGGCTAGGCTAGTAGTCTCCCTTTCCAAGTCAGAATCATGTCTTTTCGGTTCTTCAGTCATACGGACGCTAGTGTGAGACTCTAGCGCATCACACTATCATCCTGGAACTGCACTTCCTTCCTTAGATAGAGATTTGCCTGAGACACAAGTCTGATTCTAAAGGGTCAACTCACCTAGTCCCCTTCCTACATTCGAATTTTAGAGTGATCGAAGTGTTCATAATCCTCATCATCCTAAATTCCCTTTAAACTGAGGTGGGTTAGGGTAGCCTTTCCACTGTTGACCTTTCATGACTTGAGGTCTTGTAGTGGGTGGTCCCCCTCTCTCACATTTTTGGTGAACTTGACATGAACCATTTTTGTTCCATTGTATGATACTGAAAGCTCCTTTCCTCGTATCCTAGGAGTGTTTTAGGTGTGAATGTTGTGAGGCTCTCACCTCACAACCCATCGTACGACCCCTAGTAGGCGTAGTTGGAAGGTTCCAAAAGCATCATGTAAAGAACCCTTGATTGGGTCACTACTTTTCATAAACCTTAGGAGGCTCCGTAAAAGTGCCATCTAGTGTGTGAAATGGCCTCTTTCCTTAATCAACCTATTCCCTCAATGCATACTATGAGTAGTGGTACTAGCACAACCTTTACCTCATAGGACCTACTAATGGGCTTCAATAGGGAACCATCTCCTCTTTACATTCCTGTGAGGATAAATGGGAACACCGTAGTGGGCATTCTCATTGATCAGACATCACAAGTGAATATTATAATTGAGGAGATCATGTTGATTAAATTCTTAAACAAGGATGGATATGATGCACCTGAAAGTATCGTCTGCACCCACGACAGATTTTTGATACCCCATATAGGGAGTATTGTCCTATTGGTCCTTGTTGGACCTAAGTCCTTATGCCTTGAGTTTGACATCATCCTAGGGTCTGAACTCTTCAGAGTGAAGCTGGGTATCCCCTGGCTCGTATCTATGAATGCAGTTCCCTCGGTCATACACAAGTGTCTAAATTTTTTTCATGGAGGTCTAGTGCACATTGTCCATGACACCGGGTATAGACTGTTGGTTGCATGTGGCAGCTACACCTTAAATTTCTTTTGGCTTGCCTCCCTTGGTCCTCTGCCTCCTAGGAAGGATCTCTTACACCGCACTTATCAGAACTATAAGAGGGGGCGCACTAGGCCAAAAGTGAGATATCCTCCTTTTCCTTATGCTATCTTGCATGGAGCTTGCTTAAAGTTTGATAGTGATGTCACCAAGGCACATAGAAGAGAAGAAGGCATGCAGTCTCAAGATCCTCCTTCTTCCACTTCCATGGTTCAACCTGATGCTTCCTCGTTCCTTGTTGTGGTACCATCTGTTTATGTCTCACATTTGCATGAGAATCCCATGGTGCCCACTTGGTTAAAGGCCAAGAATCCTATATTTGAGCCTCCTGTCTTACCCATGAAGCCCAAGCCCGATTGGAATGGGAGACAGAGAGTCTCCCCTAGAGATTCTTCCTTGTCTTGACCTCCACGGCTCTATACTATTCCTATTACTAAAATAGTGAATGGGAAGAGGCCCGCTGTCGAGGTACTAGAGGTAACTCCTCTTGCCATTTCCAAACCCATTCCTCTTGCTTCCATTCAAGATAATACCCTTCCATTGGAGACCTCTACAGAGGACACTCCCATGGTTGAGCAAGATCCTTTTGTTCCTTCACAAGTTATGGCTTCCGATGTGAAGAGTCATAGAAATCGCCTTGTGCACGAGCATGAGTGTCAATGAAAGGCTCTCCTATTCGAGCAAGCCTCCTTACCAAAGAAAGAGGAGGAGAATACCGAACCTCCTGCAATGTGTTTCTCTCTCCCTCCTTCTATCCCTATTCAACCTATTTCCATACCTCTTTCGACTCCCACTGGGAGCACACTTGCACCTAGAAGGGTGCAAGTGTTTATCGCTCATTTTGTGGAACCACCCTTGTTGACTTCCATTCTGAATGTCCTACCTTTCCCAAATCTCATGGACACGGTGAACACCTTAGTTGTGTCCACTATGGTTATTTCCTCTTCTCCCTCGATTCTCACTTCATCTATGGAGAGTTCATCTCCTCCGATGAAGAAGGTAGAGTGTGGTCCCTCTAGTAATGGAGGACATAAGAAGAGCCCACCTTCTCTAAAAGATGGCCCCAAATTGACTTATTTTTTCCTAGTCACGAAACCAAATCCAGCTTCCCTCGAGTTTTTCACTGCTCCCGAGTCACTTGGTGAGCCTAGCGATGAACCTCGGGTGTGAACTCCACCATCTATTGAGGTGAAACACTACACTCATGTTAAGTGCATCTTTAACTCAGTAGATGAAGTTCTAACCCTGTCAAAAATCTTTGTTAGGTCATTGAACTTGGAACCACAAGAGTTGAGAGATAGAGACCTTACAGGTCCCTCTTCCTTGGCCCTTGTTGTCGGAGGATCGAAAGCTCCTCCCCTTAACATTACACCATTGCAGGCTCATCTTCCTTCCTTCAATGATCTAGAGTGGGAAGTTTATGAAATCTTGGTCAACCAGTGTTAGGGGGAGACCCTCTTCTTGATCTTCAGATTAGATGTGTGCATGTTGTGACATGTGTTCCCTGTGATCATGTTGTATGTGCCTGGATGACCCTTGTCACCCCTATTGGTGTGTGGATATAGGAATGGTGTGTATGTTGTAGAAATTCCTCTATATGTGTCATAATTCTTCCATGTTTGTGATTGACTTTCAATAAATTGGGGATGATGCAAAGCGTTGGGAGAATTTAGGCCTCCTTCCATGTTGACCAAATTTTTTATTTACTTTGTCTTTCATCCATTCTTCCCGATTTGGCTGGGGATTGATGATCATTCACCTCTTACAATGGTTACCTAATATATATAAATAAAGGTAGATATGACCTCGCATAACCAGATCCCCCTATGCCCTCTATGTGTGATTTGTTTTCTTTATCTTTCCTTTTTATCTTTCTCTCGTCTTTGCTTGAGTTGTCCCTTTTGTATGTGAAAACCCATCTTCTACATCACATGGTCTTTAGGAAACACATTCATTTCCAAATGAATCTTCTCTCAAAGGCCCTTCACACATTTCCTTGATAGAATTGCATTCTCATCTTAGAACCCCAACAAAACATGTTTCCTCCATCAAGGGTTCATAAAGAAAGGACACAAAATCCTCCTCTGAAGCAGGAACAGTCTTAATCTTCCCCTCGTATGAGCACATCTCCTTCCTTTTGAATTCCTTGATGAAGTGAACATATTTCAAAAGGATTCCTTGGTGATGAATTGATTCGAGAAGGAAGACGTTAAGCTTTTAAACAATGTGTCCCTTGAGTGGACCCCTCCTCTTCATATTGCGTTCCCAAGGGACCTCTTCACAAAGTTTCAAACATTTTCTATGGAATCTAGCTTGGGGGTAGTTTGACTAGACCTATTTCACATCTTCATGTATAGTTTTGGGGCAACCCGACTAGACCTTCACATCTAGCTTGGGAGCAACCTAACTAGACCTATTTTGCATCTTGATGTCTAGCCCAGGGGCAACCCAACAAGACCATTTGTACATCTTTGCATCTAGCTTGGGGGCAACCTGGCTAGACTTTACCTTTCAAAAAACACATCCCTTGAGTGGACCCTCCTTCCTTTTGAAGGGTTCTTGAGAGACCCTTTTGAAAGTCTTGCAAATTAGTAATGGTTTGCATGACTGTTCATTCACTGGCCTGCGCAACCGCTTCCTAATGTGTTTTATCTATGGGTAAACATGTCTCCATCTCTAGCTCTATAGAGTCTCCTTTGCTCAGTTTCCTCCATGTGAGAGTTCTTGGGGGGTACCTTCCTTGTAGATTTTTGGGTTTGTAAGGGACTTTCCTGGTCTCCTTCATTTGATATTTCTTGAAGGATATTGGCCTTGCAAGAACGTGCACCTATAAGGTATTTTCATACTTCAACTTTGTAGTTTCCATGAACTATGAAGTCTGTTCTTGCACTTTTGGGCTCGCCAAACCGTGCTCTGCTTCCTTGTCGGTTCAGGTATATAGTTCTTACTCGATTAATTTCATACTAATCTACATTACTAAAGCACTCATTCGTACTCGTGCTTGCTAAAGTGGGGGAAAAATGTATCAACATGAATTTGCACCACTAATGCAAATCTCATTTTGACCCTTAACACTTTAGAAAATCGAAGGCGAGCACTTAATTCCACTTAATCTCATTGCTTGCATCCACTTGGCACCTATTTTTTGTGTCGATGGGGGTGTTTCTGTCGAGGATGCCTGCACAGCGCACAGACATCCGCATTACATGATTACATCCCTACTAGATTCCTGTGGCTCAGACTATAGAGGTGTTATAGTTTTTATTGGAATTCAAAGAGTAATGCCCCTCTTCGGTTAGCCGACCCGAATATGGCCATTTTTCATCCATCCCTTCAAATTCTTCACTCTTCCATCCTTGGCTTCCTTTCAAGAAAAAAGATGCAGAGGTTTGAGAGAAGTTGGCAAGATCACTTGAGCATTTTCTCCACCATTTTGCATTCATTCCAAGCTTTATAGTAGCATCCTTCACTCTATTGCAGCAACTCAACACTTTGTCACTCCAACAAGGTGAGTAGAAGATATAAACCATGGAAATAGAGGCTTGAGTCCCTCTTGTTCACCCCTCCACAAGCCTTGAGTTCTTTGGACGAAGGCGGTAAAGCTCCTCCCTTCTTTCCTTTTTCTTTTGATTGAGTAAGCATTTACTTTTTTGTAGTGTTTCTTGCGTACGTGGCTTGTAGTTCTTTCCTTTACCATTTCTCTATACTATTCCAAACATGGCTATCCATGGAGGTGGAAACACCAAGATGGGGGTGTGACTGAGGCAAGCCCCTATATAGCCCCAACAACTTCTCCCTTTTGTGTGTGCAGATAAAGAGAGCTCAGAGCAAGCTGGTCAGGAGAGTATTCTAGGAGATTGACTTCATCACCTTGTTGGTAATACATTTCCTTTATCACATTCATAATTTTATTTCATTTATCTTAATCTCATTCTACCATTTTAAATATTCCTAGGCTAGGCTAGTAGTCTCCCTTTCCCAGTCAGAATCTTGTCTTTTTGGTTCTTCGGCTGTACGAATGCCAGCACACCTATGAGACTCTAGCACGCCACACTTTAATCCTAGAACTATGCTTTCATTCTCAAATAGAGAGCTTCCTGAGACACGGGTATAATTCTAAAGGTTCAACTCACCTGGTCCCCTTCCTACATTTAGATTGTAGAGTGATCAAAGGGTTCATAATCCTCATCATTCTCATCCTCGTCATCCTAACTTCCCTTTAAAATGAGGTGGGTTAGGGTAGCCTTTCCACTCTTGACCTTTCATTACCTAGGGTCTTGTAGTGGGTGGCCCCCCTCTCTCATAGTGGGTATGGACAATTAGGTCTTAAGCTAGGATGTATGAGGTTGACTAGTGATGATTTGAAAGAAAAATATTGCCACACATCCAAGAGAAAGCGGTAACCCACCCTTCACCTTCACTTCCCAAAGTTATAAATTTCTTTGGGGCTTAGCCAAGAGTTACAAGATTAAAAATCCCAAAGGAGCATGTATTTTGATTCACACCATGATTGAGGTCATCCCTTGGAGTGGTGTGTCTCCAAGAAACCCTCCTAAGAAGGTTATTACAAAAGCGAACCAAGTGAGACATTTTTTTATCACACACACACTTGATTCACACTCCCAGTTGTTAATTTCCCTTTAGAAAATGGAAATGTGTGTAAAAAAATTCAAACACTTGTTCGTTTTAGATCCCAAATCAAGATGTGATGGGTGTAAATGGTTATTTTTAGACTTGATTTTTTATATGTGATTGAAGAAAAGATTCATTTTAAGCCCAAAATCCAAATGTGTTTGCAAACAATGATTAAGATATGAAAGATGAAATAATTGCACCTGATTGTTTTTCACCTTCGAAGTTGTTGTGTGATTGATCCAAATGATACTTAATCTCCTTAGATACCCATAAAAGTCACCAAGACAAGATGAACATAAACTTGCAAGCCAAAGTGAGATTAGGTCAAAAACATGAAATCTGTTAAAAATCTAAACTAAATTAAAAATTAAAAATCTAAACTAAATTAAAACATTAAAAAAATTAATTAAATTAGAAATTGGAAACTAAACTTATCATATATATAGTTGTTCAAAGGAGGATAAGTGAGTTGAGCATACTCTTGTTTAGTTGCAAGTACATCCTTGATGATATTTGTAGTTGTACCTTCATGTGTGAGAGCATGTTTGATTATTGATGCTTCATTAAGCTCCATCAAACCTAAGTGTCTGATTGGATAGCCTCTTGAATGAATAAAACTCTGGCTTTTTTTGATGACTTCCTCTACTTCTCTTGGTTTCACATGGTTTTCCTACTTCATAATCAAATCTAAAACACAATCTGAATGCTCAAAAATAACATTACCTTCACCTTGCATAATAAGTTTCCAGGTAAGCTCCTCCTCCATGGGGA
Source organism: Sequoiadendron giganteum (assembly GCA_007115665.2). Classification (NCBI taxonomy): domain Eukaryota; kingdom Viridiplantae; phylum Streptophyta; class Pinopsida; order Cupressales; family Cupressaceae; genus Sequoiadendron; species Sequoiadendron giganteum. Next base: position 423,328,023 of record CM021109.1, read on the forward strand.
GTGGAGAATCTTCTTCCACTAAGGTAGCTAATAAATCTTCAAAGCTATCAACTCTTGGAAGTCTTTTAAAACCAGCTTGTATAGCCTCAAAATTCTCATTAGAGATACACTCCAAAAAAGGATTTTCTTCTTCAATAAAGGCAGGAAAATGTTCAAACAATGAAGTAGCCTCTTGAAACAAACTTTCAACTAGTCTATCAACTTCTATCTCTTCTGTACAGTAGAAAGGAAGCTCTTACGACCAGATAAGACTCTACAAAAAAATTCATGAGGAGCCACCTACTATTCTAGTTCACCATGATTGGTAACTTCTTTGAATAGGATTGATTCCTTGGCATCCAAATTTGAACAAAACTGTCCAATTATGTCATTGCACATCTCTTCATAAAGCTCAACATTAGCTCTCTCATTCAGAACATGCTCAAAGAATTCAAAATCCATACCTTGGAGAAAAGTATCAGGTTTAATTTCATGTTCTTCCTCATTGTCCAAAGCCCCATTCTCTTGTTGACTATCATCAATCAACAACTCCTCAGATTGTTTGAGGTACTCTAACTATTCTGAAACTTCATCCTCACAAGTTCCTTCCACTTGATGAGAACCTTCAATAAGCTTTGATCTTGGAGAAGAAGTAATCTGCTCAAAGCTTGAAATTGAAAACATGTGCTCCTCCAAATTAGCAATTTCATTATAGCTATCCACACTAGATTCATCTTTCCTGAAACTTGGAAGCTTGCACCTTGGGGCCTTCTCCTTCATGGGTTGACTTGGAACATGAAAGGCTAATTGGGGTTCTAGCCTTTGGGCTTGTGCAAACAAATGTTTCATTTTCTCATCCTTAGCTGCAACTTGTCTAGCCAAAAATTCCTTCTCATATACTTGTGCTTCCAACTCCTACTAATGAATGTGAGCTCCTCCTAGTACATTTGATATTCCTGTTGTCTCTCTATCTTAGCCAATTTCTCAGTCCAATCCAGCAACAGGTTCTTGATGTTTGCAATATCCATTTTTCATCATTTTGGAGCTGGTTAGGAGGACAAGGCTATTGATTTGGAACAAAAAAGTCTTCTTGAAACTTGTTGTAAGCATGGGTAGGCTGCCAAGAAACTTGAGAAGGGGTGGGTGGGAGGTCAGTATGATGGACATGTTGGTTATCTACTGCAAATAGGTCATTGTGAACAAAATCAATAGTAAATTTTCCTTGGTATGATGAATAAGAGGGCACACATACGAGAATTTTATGATACGAAGTATGAAAATTCCATGTCTCCATAAAATGAAGACATGCTCCTTCATTCAAAAAGCTAAAAAAGCCAAAAAAATCAAATTTTCTTTAAAAATTCAAAACATACCAGAAATGGCACTGCTGAAACTAGTAAGCTTGGAATTGGAGTCGCCATATATGTGGAATTCAACCTCTTTAAGCTCTGAAATTTTTTGGTTGCATATCAAAACCAAAAATAATATGTATTCTTTCTAAACTATCTGATACGATAGTCCCATCGGACGTGACAAAATTGTTATGTACTGAAATTGCACCCTGTTGAATATGAATTTCAACATTCCAGTGTAACATGGGAAGACCTCTAAAGTTGTGGGTCACTTATAAGAATAGGTCAACCTCCAAAGAAGGTTGCCTTCCTAGTTGGGATATCACCTTAAAAACTATTGATTGTGAAGGAAAAGGGAAGAAGGAATGCATGAAAATGAAAACTAAATTCTATGGTGATACACCTAAACATTACTTGAATTTGAAACTAGATTTCATACACTTGCTTGTAATGACCAAAGATAAATTTTCACAACTCATTTTTGTATATTCTTGCAAATGTGCTTCACTTTTAATGCTCAGACTCTTAGAAGGAAAGTTAATTTCACATCCAAAAACATTTTTACACCTTTTGAAACAATTTGTAACCTACATAAACATACCTTTTGCATAAAGGTTATAAAATTGAGACAAAGCTTCAAGGAAATAAACATTACTTCACTAAAAATACTGGATCAATCAGGTCACTGAACACAAAAATGCAAATAATGAGTAGGCAAATCTTTCAAGTCGATAATAATTGAGGTCTTTACTAAATTTCATCTCCAAAACTGAGTTACAATAGCATGCATAGGACCTATGAAAGGACTGCCAAAAGTCACTATCTCCAAGAGTTGCATAGTACAAATTGATTACAATGAAGTCACATTAGTGACTATATTCCTCAACTCTCAACAAAAATCCATCAAAATAGGACCTAGAAGCTCTTTGGGTTGGATGAAACAACAAGGCCTAAAATTTAGCACATATATTATCTCAAAAAGAGCTCATGATGAATGAAAAATTCATGCAAGACTTAATCAAACCATAAACACCTCTAAAAATTCTCCAAATGGAAACAAAAAGCCCATATTCTCTCAACAAAGTGATGAATCACTCCTAAATCTCCTCCATGTGTTGGAAAATAAACTCTAACTCCATTATTCCTAGAAATCATGAAGGCTCCTCCAAATCAAAAGGCATACATGGGTCATATATTTTATTTTGCATCTTGAGTAGAAATGTGACTTAATGATTTATAACAACACCATTAAATTCAAATGCATTACATTTTTTATATTAATGCAAAAAACAAATATACTCTAGTTCGACCTCCACATAAAAGTCAAAGTGAAAAAAGAAGTCATAAAGACAAAATATATTGAAAACAAAAAGTCATAAAGTATGAATTAGAAGTCTTAACCCTATGCCATACATTATTTTGGATTAAATGTAAAAAAAAAGGTGATAAAATACCACTTTCATCGTTGGCCAAAAGATACAATTTGAAAATCCTAAACATAAAATAATGAATCCTTAGTTTTTTGTTGATCTCATTTGGTTCAAGCTCTAGAAGCACTCCTCTACAACTTGGGTAAGGATTCTGGAAAGAAATTTGATCTTTCCCTTTCATTTATGTTTTTGTTCGGTCAATGACTATTGACATCCTTGCCTCTGTATGTCAGAATAAAACTGAAAACGAGTTCTATTTTTGCAAAAATAAAGAATGTTTATTATTTCCTCTGGTATTGATTTTTGTTTTCCTCAAAGAATCAAAACAATTTTTTGTTGTTTTTTATGGAAAACTAAGTTTTTACCAGAAATAAAAAACCCTCTATATATGTATAGGCATCGGGTATTATGAGTTTGCAAAATCTCAAAAAAAAAACTTCATGCTTTTTCATGAACATCGTGATTTTCTTTCTTTTTCAAAACTTGCTCATATATTAAGCAAGGCATTGGCTTATGATCTATCCTTTTACTTTTTATCTTGATTAAATGTGGAGTAACTCTATATATTCTTTATGTGCTTGTGAAAAACCCTCATTTCTTTCCCCAATTTTAGGGTTTCCATACTTGATGATTTTACTTTTCTATAACAGCAAAAGAAACGAAAACAAAAAAATTTCCTTTTCCTGTGGCTTCAAACACAGAATTAATGAAATACTCCTATTCCTAACTGTCCATAGGGACTGTGATTGTGACCATCTAGAAACTTCCTAACAGTCTTGAGAACTGTCCATACTCCTCCATGTTATGAATGAACATCCTTATTAGAGGCTCTTATAGAACAGTGCCTTGTTGCACTTGATTGTGTCATTCTAGAATTCATGGCCATTACTCTATGTACTCATTTTCTCTACAAAACCTCTATATATGGACTCCAAACTTATAATCTTTAAAAGGTCTACAATCAGGTGGTTTTCCACTATTCATTCTTATTATTGCATGTGTATCAAAGAGCTCCATTATTGATGACACAATCAACACCATTACTATGATTGAATGGCTATATTTTGCTACCCTTATGGTACCTACAGAGGCCTGAAAATGTTGTAGATGAACCCACTATTGTTTATTCTTTGATCTCTATCACCATGGATAGATTTGGTAATTAACTTAGTTGTTCACTGCTCTTTGATGATGATGCATAAATTTAAGCATATTAACAATGATATGGAATGCATTTACTTGTCATTGCTTCTTAATTATGCCATTAGCATATCTCATTTTATGAGATTATCATGATTTTCCTGCTTTTGAAACTGTCATAAATCTGACCATGGTGCTCTGCTCCACTTTGCATTAACTGTGGTAGCACTTGAATTCCTGCACTTAAGAATGGTAATTCTCCTTCACAAACCAGAACCACATATATATTGACACAGAGCTAGTTCATCTGTTAATATGAATTTGGCTTAAAAAATTGCTTTTCATATGCCAAAGAATTGAAATATTTTGAATGAATATGTTGTTATATGATCCTTGACTATTCAAAAAGGCCACTATATTTCTGCATGTTTTGAATACCTGTACACTCTCAATAAATGGCACTGTCATATTTTCTTTATTTTATCTTTACAATTATGATATGTTGGATAGAAATCCATTGCAATGCTTATGTGATCAATGACCTTTTGTGCAATAAAATATAGCATCTTTACTGATATTTCTCACTGCACATGATGCTTTAATAAGCAAAATACACTTTTAGACATATCACTATGTGTACTTGCATTTCAAATGCATGTTGGGCTCTACCCTCGTGGGAGCCACATTTTACCCCACATGTTGTTATTGCAAAAAAATACAAAAATATTACCTATTGCTACACATAACACAAACGAGTTAGAAATAAAATGCCTACCTTAAGTGTGTATAATTTTCTTCTATTCTAGATTTTTATGGAAACTTAAGATATGCATTACATTTGATGCACATAGGAATAAAAAAATGTATATATGGGTAAATGTGCATGTTCAAAATGCAACCTTTCATTTCTTAGAACTTACTGTTCTAACTCATCTCTTTTACCCAATGCAGGAAAACAGACACCAAGCACCTAGGGGCCAAGGAGCTATAGTGAGCAAGGCAAGGAAATCAGTAGTAGAATCATTTACAAAACTAGTCATTCAGGCAATGACTGGTTACCTTCTTTACATGTTCATTTTCTTTTCAAAATTTACTCATTCATGTATATTTTAGTTCTTATTTGTATCAAATGAATAAGTCAGTATCATGACTTGTTGTATCAGACACATGTATCTAATTACATTCAGTAAAGATTACATTTTCAAAAAAGATTGTAAAATATTTTATGTTTCATTCACTTGCATGAATGCAATAATTTTGTATTCTTGTATCTTGTAAAGTTGTTTCATTTGTATAACTAAATGTAACATAGAAGGTTTAATAAAATGTACCATTCATTTTGAAAAATAGATGGCTCTCCTTGATTGATCCTGTAGGTGAAAATATGGTAACAATTACATTATTAAAGCATAACACCACACTTTGAAGCCAATCTCAAGCTGTGGCATTAATGATAGAGATGGGATTCATTGGAATTTTGTGTGATTCACTTATAATGTCTCATTATTCTGTTGGGACAATCACACCACAAGTGAAATTTTGATTTATGAACTCCCAATATCCTAGGAAAGAAGAAAAACTTTCATTTGTTCAAAATTTTGCACATGCATTCAATGAGTTGAACTCTGAACCCCTTTTGAAGATGTCCTGAGTAATCTCCTATTTAATATTTTCTACATACTAGTACTACCTGTAACTCATCACAAAACCAATATCTGACCACTGGTTTTTTAAATATTGTAAATTAGCCTCTTATCAATGTTGGTAATGATAAAATCAATTTGTTGGAATAGATTATCATGAAAAAAATATAGATATATTAAAGATCATTCAAAAATCCTCACACAACTAGGACATTGCTTATGGTAGCTCTACCTGATTATCAAGGATAAACTAATCAGAAGATAATGGGGTCAACATCTTGTAAACCCACTGGCATGGTGAGGTATTTTTGTTACCTTAGACATCTTTGTATAATCAATTTATATCAAAGTGATACATTGAAATTTTGAATGAGAAATCAACTATATAATTGAAGATCAACAATCAGTTACTGCAAAGTTAACCTTTTATAGATGACATGAATCATCCAATCAAATTATGCCTATGAAATGCATTTTTCAATATTAAAACTTACTACTACATAGAGACTTGACACACTAATAAATTCAAATCATCAATCACTCTAAACATGAGGCATTAGAAATATAAATAATTCCCTTGGATTGTATTGTTTTGGCTTCTATAATCTATATAATTCATGTGTTAGGGGGAAGTAGTTTTATAGTGGATTTGAAAACCTTAAGGAAACTATGTTTGGCACAACTAAATATATAATTCTAAATATTAGAACAATTATGAAATAAGAGAATTTCATTTTTTGCATAGAATTTCTTCTAAAAATCCTAGAAGGGACTTTGTATCCACATGGGATCCACCTAATCAAATTGATAAAATTTTGGTGGTGAATGTACAAAAGGCATGATTATCCTAATTAATTATCTATCTTGTTTTAATGATTTGGAGGAAATGAATTTGATTGTTTATTTTATTACAGGTATGCCAGCTTGTATTTTTGCATGTGTCTTATTTTAATTTGTAGAATGATGAGTTACAAGAATTAGAGGTTCGAGAGTTGGCCAAATGAGGTGGGTATTCTTAGGCTTATTTAGTATGTCCTTTATTGCAGACATGAAACAACCTATGCAATGTTTATTAGTGGAGGAAGGGGTTTTGAAACATGACAAAATTTAAACATTCAAATTTTGTAATATAGAGGGCAATAAACGCAGTTGTAAAGAAAAAAATTACCTAGATTACGGTAGGCATGTTGCTATTTTCATAAATTGCATAACAACCAATGTTAAATTCAATGGGAAGACAAGTAGAAACTAACCTAGATATATCAATGGTGGAGAATACGGGAGAGGGAGGCCATCAATGGTGCAAAATAGGGTGAAACTATATAATAAATTATGTGGATGGCTAAATGTCACGACTGGTCCCAACCTTTCTTGTTAATTTTCTTTGCATCTCATGAACAAATCAAGATTTTATAATCAAGTGACCATTGGTTCTAAATTTAGTTTAGTTTCTTTGTAATTTGCAAGAGAGAATACAATGCCATAGTAAGAAGCTTTATTTTTCTATACTAAACCCTACACCCAAGAGAGAGATTTATGGATTCCCCCCAAAAAAACTCATTGAAACCATGGCATCTGAATTACCTTAATATTTCAACGATGCTGATGAGAAAAAATGAATAGAGGTTGCAAGAAATATATTACGAAACCCTACCAAAGCAGAATTAAAAAACAAACAAACAATTTAAAACCAATCTTCTAGCTGCCACTTCAATCTATTCATAATTTGATTTGAAATTGGGGTGATACTAAGATAAGGATAAGACCAAAGCGATTAAATTAGATTATATTTTTCAGTAGCAATAAGGATGAAACAATCATAGTTTGCGATAAATTGGGAGTCAGAATCTATATTCAGAATTGTTTGAATTTTATTTTTCGATGTAAAATATTTTGGCATGAGATAATTCTGGTGGGCAAAGTCCACAATAAAGAGCCTATTGGTTAAAAATCTCAAATCAAGGTAAATGTATAAACATCAATAACGAAACCCTAACAATGCATAATGAAGGACAAGATAACATGAAAATCAAACTAATAAATTCAAATCCAAACTGATCTCCATTGCTCTTCTCCACCTTGCATGAGAATGCAAGATTTTGAAGGTTTGATTTTTTATTGCTCAATTTTGTAGCATAATGTTGAGATGAAAGATGCTAGAAAAAGATAGATAGATTTATGAGAATTTTGGCAGAGTGAGGGTACTAGCATAATATTTTTCTAAATGGCTTGTGAGAGGCCATATTTATAGAATTTTGATGTGGAGGGAAGAAAATTTGATTTTGGAGATAAGATTTGATAAGGATTTTATTTTTTCTTTATTTGACAAAAGAGGAAATAAAACAAGATAAGATTTAAAAAGATAGAAAGATTTGATTTTCTATTTTAAAGGAAATAAATCCTAAAAAATATGAGAGAGATAATTGATGAAAAATATAATTAAATAAATTAATTAGATACACATGAGTCCCAATTTTGGAAAGAAAGCAAGAAGATATTTTTTAAGATTTTATTAATTAAATAATATAAATTATTTAATTAACATTAGAAGAAAGAAGAGATCTTATGAATAGAAAGGGAATAAATGAAATTAGTCAAATAGATAAGATTTATTTAACTAATTAGATGATGACTAGGGAAAAACATGCTACAAGATGTCTAAATGATGAAATTTTGTGACAAGGTATTGCAAGAGGACATTTTCGGTGTCTATAGTTCTCATTCTAAAAATATTATTTCATTAGTCTCTTCCTCTTATCTCCTTTAAATAAGACCTATAATGCTTCATCTCCCACCTTTCTATCTTTGAACACTTTTCTTCCTTCTTATAAAAAACTAGCCACCTGACCTACGATATCCTCATTTATCATGCACTCCAACCAAACAAATCTGTGGTGATAAAAAATAATTAAGGACCAAATTTGAAATATTAAGGAACTAGGTAATTATAGGCATGAGAACTACACCTTAAACTAGTCAATCACTACCAACCTCAGGTCCTTACTTTTCTATAGAAATTTAATCTTTTTAAAAAGGAAGGATTCACCATGGTAATTAATGTATTTTCCTATTTTTCACCAATATTTGTCAAAATTTTCTATAAATTTCTATTTATTTATAAATTTCACCAATAAAATTAATATTTTTCAAAAAAGTAAAGATTTTCCAATAAATATTAATATTTTAAAAAAATGAAATATTCACCAATAATTTTATCTTTTATTAGAGGGTTTCTTAAAGTAATCAATTCTCTTAATCTCACAATTTATTAGCCTCCTTGAACACATGTTGGAAAACAATCCCATCAAAGTTTTGAGAAATCTTTAGGGAGTCATTTATAAATTTATCTATCATCCAACTACTAATTTGGATGTTCCCCCTAGAACATTGAATATATTCAAGGAGTTGCCTCCCACAATGACTTTGTTAAACCCTTTAGAATGAGAAATATTTAAAGCATTAAAGGTATTTTTTTTATTCAACATAGTTGCTAGTTTGAATACCAAGTGGGATAGAAAATGCTAGTATGCATTGGCCCCTACCATTTCTTAGGACACTACCACCCCCAACAATACCAAGTTTACCCTTGGAAGCACCATTAGAATTTTTCTTTTTCCACCCTACGGGAAGAGTGTTACAAATCATTCCTTCTCTAGAATTTTTTGAGTTATTGAGGGAACTAGAGATACAAAATTTTAAGTTTCAACTCTTAGAAATTTGGAGGTCAAAATGGGAAAATTAAATTCTATAATTCCTCACATGCCTATCCATAACTACCACAATTTTTTTATTTTTTATAGCTAAAGAGATTTTACTAGGCGCAACTTTAAAAGGAGAAAACTTGTTATCTCTATATATCTTGTTGTTTTGTTCCTTCCACAGTACCCAACCAACATGTGGAAGCATAAGGGACCACATAAGCCTTAGGGAAGGATTCTAGGAAGGGGAGACTCATTGAACCAACAACTTAAAAAATAACCCTTCCACCTTTCCAATTTTGAATGGAATTAGTCAAGAGTGTCAATCCAAATGGACTCCAAAGATTTATCAAAGAAGAGTAGAAATTCCAAGTATTTGGAAGAGAGACCGAATTAAATTGAATGATTCAAGCTATCTTGATCTACCTATGAGTAGGAGTGTTCATAAATTATAAAATTATTTTTGCTAGATTTATTCTTTGACTTGAAGCCCCTTAATAAATATACAAGATAGAATTAAGCTATGTAGTTTCATGAACTAAAGCTTCACCAATTACGACTATATCATCAATAAATTATTGATGTAAATTAGGGGGACCCAAAGAAGCAAGAAAAATAACCTTTAGTCTTCTATCAATAACTGATTTTGGGATATTTATTCCTAGGGATTCATTGGATAAATTAGATATCCTTGTCTAATGCCTCATTTAGGCTTGAAAAATCCAAAACATTTAAGAAATTTATAGGTTCCCTTTAATCCTCTATTTCTTCATCTCCCAATTTCTAATTGCATTCATTTAGGTCTTGTGCCCAAAGCTTTTCCCATTAAATTCATATACATTTTATAAATTATTTTTTCTACAACACAGTCCATAATAATAATGGAAAAATCACCTTAATTAGGTTTGACATCAATAAAAACTAGAGGAGAAGCGCTCTTCCCTTTAATTGAAGATCCAACAAGAGAAGCCCAAGAATTAGAGCCTAACCCTTTGGTTGAAGAAATTTTATTCAAGCGGAAATCTTGACCCTCATATTTATCAATACCATTAGAATGACCATCAGTAGAGGGATCTTGATTAACAAAAAATGTCCCACCTTTTTCCTTGACCTAAGAAGACCCCCCTCGTGTGAAACCCCACTTGGTTTAGGCTGTTTGAATGGAGATATCAATACCAACCAATTTGACCTCTCTACGATATTGATTGCCTCTAATATTTTGTCATCTTATAGCCTAGATAATTAAATTTCATCCATAGAAGTAGTACTAAACAACAAATCTCTCACAACCATGAAAATATCCAAAATTGTTAGGACTAGTGAATTATCTAGTTGTTGTGAAGGATTGACATTTAGTTTTCAATTATTCTCATGAGTAGTATAATGACCATATTTTTCCATGTATTTATTTTGTGATTCTTGGTAATGCTCAATTTATTATTGGAATTGAGATCATTTTATACTTTATTTTTGGAATTGATAATTCTCACTCTTTGGTATTTGATAGGTCAAAAACAGGGTAGATAATCAGAAATATTTAACATTATAACTAAATTTAGTTTGGTCTAAGTGTCAATCTAGGGAATAAACTTGTGAAAGGTGTAGTGGTTGTATACACAAGAGTTGCAAGTAGTGAGGTGAGTATTGATGAAATGCAATTAAAATATAAAAATACTCAATTAAATTGCTATAAGTTTTTTGCACTATTGTAAAAGCTACTATGAGATTGTGTAGACCACTATAGAAAATATGCAAACTATGAGACCACAATTTTCTATAGAAACTATATGCAGATGACAATAACTGCAACCTTCATATTGCAAGAAAAATGATGAAACAATAATTATCAAAACATAAATATAAATCACAAATTCATTATTGAAATAAATAATTAAATTAATGTCTACATTTCTTAAAATATTAACAAGTATAAGATGAAATAAAATCACACATGTTAAATAAAATACAAAGATCATTATGATTCTTCCAGAGAGTGAGCCCTCCTCTCCATCTGCATGTGAATGATCTTCTAAGGAGTTGCTACAAAACTCCCTTCAAAATGTGAATTGCATACATTATAATTTATTTTAAAAATATTGGATCCTTGCTATTACATTATTCTTGCACTATTTTATCATATCCCACATTGTTATCTTTGTATTTTGTTACTGCTACATTCATGTGCTATATACTCTATCCTCTTATGTTGATTCATGTACTATTATATTGTCTTTATATAATGAATAAGGCATATAACTTATTTTCCAAATTTACATAGTTGTCCCTTTATTCACGGTTCTCCTATTTTGTGTAAAAATTTGAAATATAGGGAACTATTTTATTTACTAATAAATAATCATCCTAAAATAGAGGATTTAGTTTGGCTTGCATCTATTCAACACAACATTATTAGTTGCAACAATAATTATTTTTGGCCTATGGCTATTACCATGCCAAAACATCAAATATTACAACAATAAAATAATCTTAGAAGATTATTTTTGGCTTGTGGTTGCTTAACATGAGTAAAAAATAAATCATTATTTGTTGCAAAAATAAAACTATCATCTAGTCGAAGTAAATAATGAATAGATGAAATTTGATTCCAAGTGTGTGAAATCTGCGTTCTCCACTTCCAAGGGCATGTTGTAGGCTTTATTTCCTTAACATAATGGAAGCAGGCATTAGTAAATATAATCTAATATTTTATTATTCACATATTTTATCTAAAAACTAAATTAAATATTACTTAAAGTTTTAAACATATGCAACATAAAAGTGATAAAATGATATAATATGGTATGTAAATTGAATATATAAATGGACATTAAGGAAAATGAAAAGGATAAAATATGAGATAAAATGGGTCGTAAATGGCTTTCATCAATATTGTTTTATCATTTTGGTGGATGAACTAGAAAGAATTAAATTTCTTGCCATGTGTCTTGTAAAGGTTATTCTCTAACATGTTCATGATGAACCTATAATGGAATGTGTATACACCTAAAAATGGTCTAGACAAGTTAATTAATTAAATGCAATTTATTTGATTAATTAAGCTTTTATTCCTCTACTATTAAATAAATAGAAATATTTATTTACATAGTTCACTTTTAATTCTTATATCATTATTATAATATTTTTTTCTTAATTAAATAAAAAAAATTAATAATTTGTCTTTATTTAATTATCATTATAATTTTTTTCTACCAAATATCATATTTCTTTTATATCTATTTAATAAACATGGACTTCTAAAGTTTGTTTTATTAAATTAAATATCTTCTTTCCTAAATTGAATAAAACCATATATTCAATAAAATCTAAATATTCAAATATTCTACAACTAATCATATCTACCTACCAAATTAGATATAATATGTATAATTAATTCATCTCAACCTTCACGGGAAAAATTGGAGACAAATTTGCAAGCAACTCCTCAAATCTATCTTCCATGGATTTTTCCTATCCTCTGGTTGAATTTTTTGTGGGGAGGAACAAACTCCATAATCAGCTTCAAATCCTCCATCCTTCACCCTTGAATCTTCAAGATTGAATCCAGACCTCTGCTTTTCTGCCCCTTAACAAATTTGTTGTTGGGAATCTATTAATACAACACTTCTCCATAGGAAAAAGATCCAACTTTGCGCAATCTCACACTGTTGAAATAGCATTAGAACAATTTAGCAAATAAGCAATTAGTAAATCATTCTAGAATAGCAATCATAATCATGGCATTTTATTTAGCTACATCTTAGTTTATAGTAGTTTCATTTATCAATTTCATGCCATTCTCAATTATAGTACATTATCACATCATTTAGCAATCATCAAATAGGATTAGTTTCTTCCATTTAAGAAACATCTCATTCTCTATATTGTCATTTTAACAGTCACAGTTCTTACACAATCTGAGAGCCACAATGATTTAATAAATCTTTGGAGATAGAGAGCAATATGACGTTTTTAGGAGTTTTAATGTTTCAGTTAGATTAATATTGTTAAAATCTTGATATAATGTCTTATTAAGAAGTGTTTTGTTATTGTTTACTTATTTACTTATTCCACACTTACATTTTGGCGCCCACCGTGGGGCTTGAACCCACGATTTTTAATGTTTATTTCTGAAAATTATTCTCCCAGGATTATGACATGATTGATTTAGCGTGATCAAGAGGTCTTACAATGCATATGACAAATACTATAGCGGGTTCACTGACTATTCTAGCACATCGAAAAAATCTTTTAGCACCTTCAAGAACTGTTCCAACGCATCAAACTCCTAGTTGCATAGTTAGAGATTTTTTCTTCCAGCCCATAGACTTATTGCTTTAGCATGCTTATCACATTCTATAGTGCATAGGACTTCCAGTTTAGCACATTTAATTTATGTTTTAGCGCATGTAACCACTGTTGTGGCATATTTGTTTAAATTAGCAAAAAATTAAAATTTTGAAATATGATCAATGTTTTTTTTTTGTGTTCCAAGTACAAAATACACTGGTCAAAGATAGTTGTTGGAAAACATATGCTGGTCAAAGAAAAACTCATAGAAATTACTAATGATCTTTTTTAGGGATTTATTTTCTTTTAATTTCTTTTTCCTTGATTAAAAATAGCACATCTAGATTAATTAAAGAAATAGTTTGAACCCCATGTTTTATGTGTCTTGAAAGTAATAGGCCTATTCTCTCCCCTTAATTGGGTGATCAAAATGCTAGACTTGCTATTTACACTTTATTAAATCCTTTAGAAGGCCTGTTGTAGTGGGAAAAAGTACTCACCCTATGAGAATGACCTAAGTGGGAACAACCAAAGCTAGGTTTTCCAACCCACTCTAATCAAAAGTGAATTTGGGGAAACCCACAATTCAACAGAAGTGTGCAAGATAACCATCCCCAAAAAATTTGTTCTAAATATTGGGAGGTCTCCTAAGGGAGTTTACTGATTGCTGCTCCGAACGGATACCCTATCTAGAAACTTTAGAGTAGCATCAAAGCTACGTCAGTTTTCAAACATTTCTTATATCACGGTGCAAGGGGAGGGAAGAATTTTCCCCCAAGACACTCACCATATAACTATCAGAGATGCTAGCCAAAAGTGAAGGATTTGATTTTGGCTAAGACTTGGGGAAGGAAAAAACATGAGCACCCTCTAGGGGGTGACAAGGTTGTGTGAGATGACATAGTTGCTAGTTGTGGGTTGTTATATTCTAAGTGACCTATTTGAGTTAGAAAAGTGCTTGAACTATTTGTTTTTGTGTCAAACCTATGGAAATGAAAGAATCAAACCAGATTCTAGAACACTCACTATATGTTTAATTCATACACTAATGGATTTGACCCTAATTTTTGACGACTGTTCGTTGGAATTTCGATGATCTATTGTCGGCCGACCAACAAATCGCACAAATCAGCGTTGTCGCTCAATTTTCGCCTATATCCCGACGGGAAATAAAATGTCGCCCTCATGACGCCAGCTCGTCGGAATAACGACGCCCATTCCATCGATCACATGACTGCGGGCGAAACACCATTGTTGAAGCGTCAGAACAACGTCATACATTCATTGGAACCAGAATGGCAGTGTCGTCGGTCTAGCAACAAAACATGTCCGGAGCATAAGCGACATACCTTCGCTAAAGCGTCAGAGCAATGACATATAGTCATCGGTCGAGTGATGAACAATACCCAGAGCACGTGCAGCATACCATCATTGAAGCGTCAGACCATCGACATACATTTGTCAGGATGGAGATGACTATATCGTCGGTTTACTGATGAACAATACCCAGAGCACATGCGGCATACTGTCGCTGAAGCGTCGGAGCATTGGCATACATTCGTCGATCTAGCAATGCAATAGGCAAGTCATTATGGTGCAAGTTCATCACACTCATGATGAAATAGGCAAGTCATTATGATGAAAATTCGTCAGGTGCATAGCAAGGTCGTTGGGCATTTTTGAGGTTCATCGCAATTTCGACGAAACAATGCAGTTTTTAAAATTAAAAAAAAACTATTCATTGAAATGTAGGCATATCGGGATGACTCTGGGCGATATATAAAAGTAGTGGGAGGTTCCAAACTGCATCCATAGGGATAATGATAGGACATAAGGATAGTCCAATCAAAGAGAGAAAGTTGATGTGCCAAGACAATGAGCATTCAAGAGTTAAAAGGCCATTCAACTTTGCATTTCAATAAATTATTGTATGCATTGAGTAAGTGTTTACAAGATAGAAAAAGGATAGTCATATGACTATTTAAAATATCAAAAAATAGGTCATGAGTTTTTGTGTTTAATTAGGCTTACAGAGGCAAGGATTTATCATTTTTTGCATACATCTACAGTCCAAGCTCTAGGCCTGCATTATTTGGTTACTATGTCTGAGAAATGAGCAATGAATAAATGTAGAATATAGAGGCTATGGATGATATTATGATGGCCACATTTGATGTTGATCAACAATTGGAGCAAAATATAATACCTATGATGATTCATGAGATCAAGGGGACTATCATGGACAGCAAGCACAACCTACAAACTGGATTCTAATTTTGCTAAAAAAGAAAAAATCAAACTAGTGAATATTAAACTACACACTAGAATCTAAATTTGTGGAAAATGAGAAATTTGGTGAGAAAGAGTACCTGCAGTGCATCTTGGATACTTAGCTAGTGTATTAAAAAATAGGATTGCAAACCCAAAATTATTCTCTCTGGAAATTCAATAGAAAAATACAGAATGTTATCCTGGATACTTAGCTCTTAGACAGTCAATAAAACAATATGAGCATGATTATGAATGGTTTTACCTGGTCCCACTCTTGATCTCTCCATGTTTGAGAGTCTTCTCTTTAAGACCCCATGAATCCAATTTGATCCATTGCTGCCAAAAGAGATATTAATGTGTAAACAAGGAGCCACATTTAGACAAACTCGTTGTTGATTTATTCTAAGAAATTTAGAGACTACAAAAAGAAGATACCTGATGGGTATCATGTGGGCTTCATAGAGAAAGCACTAAAATATGGCTTCGAGCAACAATGAAAAACTTTGGATTAGCTTCACAGTAAATCCTAAAAGCATGACAGTGAAAGTTGCTCAGGTACTGGGTCCTCTCCCCTAGATTAAATTAAGGAAAACATTATTGTAAACACAATATGTATAGAAGAATATGAATGTAAAGGAAAATGGATATTAGAAAAACATAAATGTAAATAAAAGTAGTGTGAGCAGAAAATGAATCTAAATTGGTCTTGAACAAATAAAATCATACCCAATTAGCATTAAGTTATACTGACCGTGTACTCATTGCCATTTTCAATCTTGAAGGTTACTTTGATGCCTTATGTAGAAACTCTCTGGCCACGAGGCAAGAGAAGGCGGGAAAACCAAGTGTATATTGATGACTTCTTGAAAATCAAAAAGAAAGAAGCAACCAGTCAACCCTATTAGAATAGAATAATCTTATGAATTTATTTTATTTGTTTTACTGGCTAATGGATAGTGGACCTAGTTCTCTTCAATTGAGATACTACTAAGATGTGTTGACTGGTGATTTTAGACTATCGATATTCTGCTTCAATCTCTATAAGTTACTTTTGTCTTAAATATATTCAAGATAACTCTGCAAAAAAATTCCCCAATCTCTTAGAAATTATGCAGATTAATTTGTTAATACTTCTCCATTTTGATATTTTCTTTCAAAAATTCATAGAAAGATATGTAATGCCATATTTGAAACTTACATATTTTAGTTTTATTAGTTCTGTAATTATAGTATATGATTCCAACAATTGTGAAACGCATAGGCAATATGCTGGATGAATGAAGTAAACTATGCAATTGGCAGGTGTAAATCCAAATTCCTTAACCCTTGCCAGCATCCTACTTTCCTATTTTAAAACATGTGCTTTGGAATAGGGCATGAAAATCCATGTAAGTATAATTAATAGGAGATTTTTGTGATCATATATTATATTACAGTAAGTTGAATGAATGTAAGTAGAGATATTTTAGCATACCTGCATATGGTACAAAATTTCATGGTTAAGTGGAAGCCTCCCATCACCAACAAGATCCAAATATCTGTGTATCTATCTCAATTGAGCCTCTAAACCCTTCAGAGCTGTCAAATTTTCCACTAACCTCTTATGCACAAAAGTCAAATTTTAGAGACCACTAAAATAAAAATAAAAAACATTACATTATGATCCAAATCCACACACAACACAATGTTCATAGTGAAAAGTTAGCACTTTCTTTCATCTTTGCGTATTGATTTGATGCTTCAAACGATGCATTTCTTATATTAAAAAGTGCATTTCTTACCTTATTGAGCTTCTCTTTGTTTTGAGAATAGTTTAATATTCTCTACTTAATAGGGCCAACCACGTGAAGGTGGAAGCTCATTTGGCCCCTCCCACCCCCCCTCACATCACTCTCAATTCCCCATACCCGATCATATAAAATTAATCATTCATTCATCCATTAATAACATATAACATTCATTCACTCATCCATTAATAAAATATAACATTCATTCATTAACATATAACATTTATTCATTAACATATTCACATTCGTTCATTAACATATAACATTCATTTTTTCAGTTTTTACATATTATCAAAAATATGTTTGTCAACTTGTCATAATATGATTACAATCACTTTTTTTTTGTTTCTTTTTTGCAACTAAATAAAGTTGAAGTGGAGTATCATTTTCAAAATCATTTGTCCCCCCTTCAGTTGTTCTAAGATCTGCTCGTGATCTTAATGTATGCCTAGTCATGTACTCACAACGTGGACATAGCTACAAAGGGGGGTCTGCTGCAATAGCAAAGAAATGTTAAATTGATATGTTTTATTATTATTGTTACACGTATTTCATTAATTAAAAGAACATCAGAGTGGTGCTCTCTACCTGAATTGGCCACATCATGTTCCTGATATTGTCTTATAGCCTCATGTTGAACATGCTGAACACCCTCTAAATCTTGATCTGGAGTTGAAACATGAAAGATTACATTAATATACACCAATTACAATTAAATATGTTTAAAAGAACATTAGAGTGGTCCTCTTTACCTGATGGAGCCACATCATGTTCCTGATCTTGTCTAGCCTGATCATGCTCAACATGTTGATCACGCTCTACATGCTCTAAAGTTGAAACATGAAAGGTTACATTGATTAATACACCAAATGCAATTAAAGATGTTTAATTGTATTAATCCATACTATGTTTTGTCTAGCACATGAATACATCCAGTACTGGGATGCACACCATGGCCTTCATCGGAAGGTTGCGCTCCACCCTCACTAGGCTACATTCTGGTGTCATGTGCAGTATTATCATTGCTTATATGTGTAAAACAAATAGGCACATTATTATGATAGGAATTAATATTGAATAGATTGCACAAGTATTCAATTTGGAATAAACTTTATTGAGTTTATTTACCTGTGTGTTGGATGCAGTGGAAGATTGTGTTTACCTAGTCGAGACTCTTAGCTGTTTAGTCAGGGCTCCATAGCCTTGGTGGAAGGCAATCTTCAGGTCCTCTTCTATGGGCACTCTGTTGAAATCAAAGCCCTGCATTTTTGCATTTTTGCATGCGATCATGAATTTTGCTTCCATGGTGTGATAAAACCAAAATTGTTTGCAATTTATTATTTGGATGCAATATTTCATTTATTGATACTTACAAATCATGCGGTTGTTTTCATATAACCACCAGAGCCAAGTTTGTGCTGCCCATATTTTTCTAGTCTTGCCTTTGTTGCCTTCGATGTGTCAGGCAGCCTATGAAAAAATTGAAATACATTAGATTATGTAAAAATAAAGAGTAATCAGTATATAATTAAATTGTTGATAGTATCACATACCTTGCATAGGCAAGTCATTATGGCGCAAGTTCATCGCACTCATGATGAAATAGGCAAGTAATTACGATGAAATTTCGTCAAGTGCATAGCAAGGTCGTTGGGCATTTTTGAGGTTTGTCGCAATTTCGATGAAACAATGCAGTTTTTAAAATAAAAAAAAACTATTCGTTGAAATGTAGGCATATCGGGGTGACTCTGGGCGATATATAAAAGTAGTGGGAGGCTCTAAAGTGCATCCATAGGGATAATGATAGGACATAAAGATAGTCCAATCAAAGAGAGAAAGTTGATGTGCCAAGACGATGAGCATTCAAGAGTTAAGAGGCCATTCAACTTTGCATTTCAATAAATTATTGTATGCATTGAGTAAGTGTTTACAAGATAGAAAAAGGATAGTCATATGACTATTTAAAATATCAAAAAATAGGTCATGAGTTTTTGTGTTTAATTAGGCTTACAGAGGCAAGGATTTATCATTTTTTGCATACATCTATAGTCCAAGCTCTAGGCCTGCATTATTTGGTTACTATGTCTGAGAAATGAGCAATGAATAAATGTAGAATATAGAGGCTATGGATGATATTATGATGGCCACATTTGATGTTGATCAACAATTGGAGCAAAATATAATACCTATGATGATTCATGAGATCAAGGGGACTATCATGGACAGCAAGCACAACCTACAAACTAGATTCTAATTTTGCTAAAAAAGAAAAAATCAAACTAGTGAATATTAAACTACACACTAGAATCTAAATTTGTGGAAAATGAGAAATTTGGTGAGAAAGAGTACCTACAGTGCATCTTGGATACTTAGCTAGTGTATAAAAAAAAGGATTGCAAACCCAAAATTATTCTCTCTAGAAATTCAATAGAAAAATATAGAATGTTATCCTAGATACTTAGCTCTTAGACAGTCAATAAAACAATATGAGCATGATTATGAATGGTTTTACCTGGTCCCACTCTTGATCTCTCCATGTTTGAGAGTCTTCTCTTTAAGACCCCATGAATCCAATTTGATCCTTTGCTGCCAAAAGAGATATTAATGTGTAAACAAGGAGCCACATTTAGACAAACTGGTTGTTGATTTATTCTAAGAAATTTAGAGACTACAAAAAGAATATACCTGATGGGGATCATGTGGGATTCCTAGAGAAAGCATTGCAATATGGCTTCGAGAAGCAATGAAAAACTTTGGATCAGCTTCACAGTAAATCCTAACAGCATGACATTGAAATTTGCTCAAGTACTGGGTCCTCTCCCCTAGATTAAATTAAGAAAAACATTATTGTAAACACAATATGTATAGAAGAATATGAATGTAAAGGAAAATGGATATTAGAAAAACAAAAATGTAAAAAAAAATAGTGTGAGTAGAAAATGAATCTAAATTGGTCTTGAACAAATAAAATTATACCCAATTAGCATTAAGTTATACTGACCTTGTACTCATTGCCATTTTCAATCTTGAAGGTTACTTTGATTCCTTCTGCAGAAACTCTTTGGCCACGAGGCAAGAGAAGGCAGCAAAAACCAAGTGTATATTGATGACTTTTTGATAATCAAAAAGAAAGAAGCAACCAGTCAACCCTATTAGAACAAAATAATTTTATGAATTGATTTTATTTGTTTTACTGGCTAATGGATAGTGGACCTATTTCTCTTGAATTGAGATACTACTAAGATGTGTTGACTGGTGATTTTAGACTATCGATATTCTGCTTCAATCTCTATAAGTTACTTTTGTCTTAAATATATTCAAGATAACTCTACAAAAAATTCCCTGATCTCTTAGAAATTATGTAGATTAATTTGTTAATACTTCTCCATTTTGATATTTTCTTTCAAAAATTCATAGAAAGATATGTAATGCCATATTTGAAACTTACATATTTTAATTTTAATAGTTCTGTAATTATAGTATATGATTCCAACAATTGTGAAACGCATAGGCAATATGCTAGATGAATGAAGTAAACTATGCAATTGGCAGGTGTAAAGCCAAATTCCTTAACCCTTTCCAGCATCCTTCTTTCCTGTTTTAAAACATGTGCTTTGGAATAGGGCATGAAAATCCATGTAAGTATAATGAACGGGAGATTTTTGTGATCAAATATTATACTACACTAAGTTGAATGAATGTAAGTAGAGATATTTTAGCATACCTGTAGATGGTACGAAATTTCATGGTTAAGTGGAAGCCTCCCATCAACAAAAATATCCAAATATCCGTATATCTATCTCAATTGAGCCTCTAAACCCTTCAGAGTTGTCAAATTTTCCACTAACCTCTTATGCACAAAAGTCAAATTTTAGAGACCACTAAAATAAAAATAAAAAAAATTACATTATGATCCAAATCCACACACAACACAATGTTCATAGTGAAAAGTTAGCACTTTCTTTCATCTTTTCATATTGATTTGATGTTTCAAATGATGCATTTCTTATATTGAAAAGTGCATTTCTTACCTTATTGAGCTTCTCTTTGTTTTGTGAATAGTTTAATATTCTCTACTTAACAAGGCCAACCATGTGAAGGTGGAAGCTCATTTGGCCCTTCCCTCCCCCCCCTCACATCACTCTCAATTTCCCATACCCGATCATATAACATTAATCATTCATTCATTCATCCACTAATAACATATAACATTCATTCACTCATCCATTAATAAAATATAACATTCATTCATTAACATATAACATTTATTCATTAACATATTAATATTCATTCATTAACATATAACATTCATTTTTTTAGTTTTTACATATTATCAAAAATATGGTTGTCAACTTGTCATAATATGATTACAATCACTTCTTTTTTTGTTTCTTTTTTGCAGCTAAATAAAGCTGAAGTGGAGTATCATTTTCAAAATCATTTGTCTCCCCTTTAGTTGTTCTGAGCTCTACTCATGATCTTAATGTATGCCTAGTCATGTACTCACAATGTGGACGCGGCTGCAAGGGGGAGTCTGCTGCAATAGCAAAGAAATGTTAAATTGATATATTTTATTATTATTGTTACACGTATTTCATTAATTAAAAGAACATCAAAGTGGTGCTCTTTACCTGAATTGGCCACATCATGTTCCTGATATTGTCTTATAGCCTCATGTTGAACATGTTGAACACCCTCTAAATCTTGATCTGGAGTTGAAACACGAAAGATTACATTAATTAATACACCAATTGCAATTAAATATGTTTAAAAGAACATTAGAGCGGTCTTCTTTACCTGATGGAGCCACATCATGTTCTTGATCTTTTCTAGCTTGATCATGTTCAACATGTTGATCACGCTCTACATGCTCTAAAGTTGAAACACGAAAGGTTACATTGATTAATACACTAAATGCAATTAAATATGTTTAATTGTATTAATCCATACTACGTTTTTGATATCACATGAATACATCCAGTACCGGGATGCACACCATGGCCTTCATCGACAGGTTGCTCTCCACCCTCACTAGGCTGCATTCCAGTGTCATGTGCAATATTATCATTGCTTATCTATGTAAAACAAATAGGCACATTATTATGGTAGAAAATATTGAACAGATTGCACAAGTATTCAATTTGAAATAAACTTTATTGAGTTTATTTACCTGCGTGTTGGATGCAGTGGAAGATTGTGTTTGCCCAGTCGAGACTTTTAGTTGTTTAGTCAGGGCTCCATAGCCTTGGTGGAAAGCAATTTTCAAGTCCTCTTATGTGGTCACTCTATTGAAATCAAAGCCCTGCTTTTTTGCATGCGATCATGAATTTTGCTTCCATGGTGTGATAAAACCAAAATTGTTTGCAATTTATTATTTGGATGCAATATTTCATTTATTGATACTTACAAATTGTGCAGTTGTGTTCATATAACCACCAGAGCCAAGTTTGTGCTGCCCGTGTTTTTCTAGTCTTGCCTTTGTTGCCTTCGATGTGTCGGGCAGCCTATGAAAAAATTGAAATATGTTAGATTATGTAAAAAGAAAGAGTAATTAGTATATAATTAAATTTTTGATAGTATCACATACCTTGCTTGGCCCGGTGGTGTCTTTCCTTTCTTCTTTTTAGCCTTCTTCTTTCCATCCGACACCAAGTCCTTCCACTCCCTTTCTGAAATCATGGGGGAATGCTCATACTTTATGTTCTTCTCTAAATGTGACCTATATTGGTCCCTCACAAACTTTAGATAGGTAATAGCTTTCTTAAGGACCTTGGTTCGATTGAATGTTTTATCACTTGGTTCGATTGAATGTTTTATCACTGAACAACACAACTAAATGGTTAATGAGCTCATCCTTTAAATCTTGATTTTGGGCATTCCACCGTGTACGTATGGTGGGCCCGAAGAGCTCTAATGTAATATCACTTAGATGTTTATAAAAAACATCATTTCCTACAAAATGATCATGGGATCATTAGTCTATAAAGAGTGATCAATAAGTAAATTTCAATTGGATTATATAATAATAATTAAAACAATTTAAAGTACCTAGGACCTTCTCTATCTTTATGGGAAGGAAATCCTTGGTCACCACAAATGTGACCAGCAATGTTCCCGTACTAGTAATATGGGAAGATCTAGGAAATGCTACTAAAACATCACTAGTACTAGTGGGCTCTGTATCCACAGGTACTGACACATGTGGTGGCATGTGTTCGTTGCCAGACGGTGGACTACCGAATGCCTGCATGGTATGTGTTGCCGACATTTCAGTCGACAATATAGGCACAGATGATGGGGCTGGATAAAGTGTTGTATGCATAAGAAGATCAGGATTGACACTTGTACCATCCCCTACTTCCCGGGAAACACTTGCAGTACCTTGATCATGGCCAACAACATGATGAGGACACAAATAATCCTGTAAAAACAACACATATTTTAGTTCATGACATAAAAGAGTACAAAATATAAAACCATGAATGAACTTATGTTATAATTAAAGATCTCATGAAAGCTTACTTGCAAGTTTTGTGCTCTCTTAGACAATAGTCTAACCCTTTCTCTTATCTCATCTGTTTGAGGCACTACGAATACCAACTTAAGGATTTCTTGATTGCATTTTTTTTGGGCCTTCCCCATCATATCCACAGGTTTTGTGGAAAATGCGATGTCATCATCGCATAATAGTGACTCCACCTCCATATGGATGTTCTCTTGTACTACTGGTGCCTTTCCCTGATCAGCCAACATCAACAAGAATATTAAAAACATTATTGAAATTAACCCAATAAACTCATGAAAAAAACATAATAATAAAACATTTTGCTTGTATCTAATTTGTACAATTATAATGAGGTAAACCTGTTGGATAGAAGCACCTGAAGATGGATCACGATCTACGCTCTAGGCCGGAGCCTTCCTTGTATGATCAATGTCCCGCTGTGACAAAAATTAAATTAAAAAATATTACTGAAATGAAACCATTAGACTTACAAAAAAAAACATAGTAATAAAATGGTATATTGGAGTCATTAATTGGAGGTTGGGTAAAATGGTATATAGTACATACCACCCCCATAGTAATTGTCTTTGTATCTAATCAATTCAAATTGTAATCGATTAGCAACTCTTCCCCTGTAGTTATTGATTTTATCGCACATATGAATACACGATTTCCCTCTCGCGCCTTGAATATACAATTGGGTTGCTTATTTGTTGACCTAGGTCATGTACTATTTATAAACCTTGCAATATTCCCTGATGCTTTTGGCCTCCCGTCAATGTACCTAGCCAATCCTTTATTTTGATCCTTATCTTTTAGTTGTATATAATTTGTTGATAGTGCATACCTACGCATACTTCATGTATATCGAACTAGCTGCATCCAATCTTTGTAACTGTAACAGGGTCCAACATACTCCATCAACTCAGTAACTTTGTTGTAACAGACTTTTATGCCGTCCATGCAAAATAGGCCCAAACCATGTAATGACGATGGTGCTATGTGATATATCCTCTCGTTTTCACAAAGATCAATGTTTATTGGAGGAAGTTCCTTGGGTACCCATTGTTTCCATAGATTTTTGTACCTCAAGGGAACCTTGGTGTCGGATATGCTCTCATCATCATAAGAACATGACCCCCCTTCATCAAGAAAAAATTCCATGCATTTACGAAATTTTCTTCTAATCTTTTGACCTCTAGTTGGTCTTCCTCTTTTAGACCTACTACATGTCTCACTTTCCTTTTCTCTTCCTGAATTTCCCTCGCTCGAGGAAGACAAATCTGACAAATACCTATTCGGTGGTACCTACACTCATAAGGATGTTGGATGAAGTTCTTTCATGGTGAAGTGATCCAAAGGTGACATTACGATTAATCTATCATTTCATCGCTAGAATTTGACAGGTTATAAGGTAATCAAGTCTTGATACATTGCAAGTTATTGTTACTACCGTCCAAATGTGTCCATCACAAATCAAATCTACTTAATGTTTTAACTCCCAAAATTTGTAACAAGTGTTAAATGTGACTATGGTCCACTAGTTACACAACCAAGGTGTCAAATGTATGCTCTAATTGTAATCAAAGGACTTTTTCTCTTCATTCAAGTAAATAAAGTTGAAGGGAAACACCACCAAGTGGTTCATTGGACACCTACATGACTAAAAATATCAAAAAATTTACATTTAATTTCCATATGTCTAAGTGGTGAATGGGGATGGAATGTGTACTAGGCTTGGTAAAATCATCATAAGTTTATCAATGTTCTAATTCTCTATGACAAGGTTTCAACATCTTCAAATAGTAAAAGTTAGTGCTCATAGTCATTTGAAACAACAACATTTTGATTATTTATGATGGTAGGATTTGATAACTTAAAAGAATTGGATACCCAACAAACTTAAAGTTAAAAGAAACTTTTTCAGTTTAAGGGGTTAGCATTTTCTTTCATCTTTGCATATTGGTTTGATGCTTCAAACGATGCATTTTTTATCCCACTTCTATCATATTGTATTCCCATCCCATTGCAATTGTTGGAGGAGTTGATACCAAAATTTCATATCAGATACCACATTCTTGAAGCAATTTTTTATGTTTTTTATGATTTTTCTGAAGTTCTTTTTGTGTTGTATGGATCCATACAAGCTTGAAATGCTCTGAGATCATTGGTGTAGATGAATATATGTGTTCCGTTTCATTTGCATTTTTTTTTAAGTTCTCAATCACTATTTTGTGGGATTAAACAATCAAATACAGGGACTGCCATGTTGTGCCTGTGTAAGGGTTTGAGAGCTAAATAGAAATTGCATCCACCAGTCCACCCACTGTCTTGGAACTGTAACTCGATGGATTGGTGTGCATCATGGTGGATTTGATGGAGTTTCAAATCTGGTTCTTTGAATTCCATTTATGTTTTCCCCTTGTCGTGGCTTGTTACATTGTTTGGGAGGAACCTAAGGTTGGATACGTTTTACCTTGGCTTTCATAAAAATCGTATTGTTCCATGTAAAAGCTTGGGTGAGATATATTCGGCCGTTACCTTTTTGGAGTGGGTATTAAAATGACTTATGTCTCATTTTTTCATCTAGGTTAGGCCCCTTTTTATAAATTGAGTTAAATATTTTGCCTAACTTTATTACTTCCTAAGTTTAGGTTGGCCCGTGCCCTATGTTACTGATATTAGCCCAAACTTAAGGGGAGGGTTAATAATCAAAAGAGCTTCTAAAACTTCAACTAAAAAAGCTACAAACTTGACTGTAAATGTGGCCAAATTGGCCCAAAAGATAGTTGAAATAGAAGAAGCTGAGAAGAAAAGTTTGATGGAGAAGTATAACACCATTATTGGAGAGTATAGTAGAATGCAGCAAAGTAATGTTGAGCTGCAAACTAAGGTAGACAGGTTGAAGTACAGACATGTGGGGGAGTCTTCTAGTCCTCCTGGTACCCCGGCCATATGTTTTACATCAAGATCAGTACCTCCAACTTCTCCAATTATTTCTACTCCTGGGTCCCCCATCCAGACTCTTGCTCCTAGTCCTTCATCAGATCCAATTGAAAAGGAGGTTGAGTACTCTATAGATGCCACCAAATAGCAGATGCTTAATAAGATTAGAGAGCTACAGGAAGCTCTAAAAGCAAGTGAGAAGGGAGAAGTTGCTAAGCAAAATGAAGTTGTAGACATAGTTTTTAGGCTTTTGAATTAGGGAGTTGATGGTAGATTACCATCAGTTTATTCTTTATATTCTTTATTCTTAGATTCAATAAGAAACATTACTACGGATCAGGAATTAGTTTTTCCTTTAGTTGAGAAGTGGATCCCTAGGGTCAATGACCTAGATGTTATGTATAAGGCCTCTAGATTTGATGCAGACAACAAGGCCCAATCATTAAGGCCTACTCAAGTTTTTGTAAAATCACTGCAAGGTCTTCAAGCCTTACCTAATGATTTGAGTAGGAAGATTAAGGAACTGGTAAATAATTTTGATGACTGGAGTGGCACGTCTTTACCAGATTTACAGGGACTGCCTTGTTTTGCCTATGTAAGGGTTTGAGGGGTAAATAGAAATGACATCCACCAATCCACCCACTGTCTTGGAACTATAACTCGGTGGATTGGTGTGCATCATGGTATGATAGAGGTTCATTGCATTTAGGGGTCTTTTAAAGCAAGAAACTTGGCATTGAATTGATGCCCTAGGGCTGACAAGGACAATTTTCTTCTGAATTTGTGGTTGTTAAGTTAGGGTTTATGAATTTGATGGATATCTTGGTAGAGTCATAGTGACACTATTTGATGGTCCAATCTCTACTTCGAAACAAAAATATCTCTAACAACTCTAAGAGCTATAATGGGATGGCATTAAAGGAACCTTCATATGAAGGATCTTCTAATGAAGGACCTTTGAATTAAGGTCTTCATTTGAAGGTCCTTCATGCCAAGGTTCCTTTTATAAAGAATTTTGGACATGAAATATTTAAATTAAAAAATACCTTCATTTGAAAGTCTTGACATGGCATCATTTTTGAATGAAGGTTCTTTGTTCAAAGGTCATGATGACATCACCTTCAAATGAAGGTTCTTCATTAACTGGTATTTTGTAATTTTGAATGTGTGATAATAATTTAGGGTTGAAAATAAATCCATTTGAGACTTTTATAAATGAGAGGACATTTTATGCAGTCATATGCCTTGTCAAACTTTTAACTTAATAGTAAGGGCATCATGAGTAGTTTGTTGGGCCCATTCAACAATCTCTGATGCAAGGATTGAATTGTCTAGAATGTATCTACTATCAAGAAAGTCAATTTATTTAACTCTATGACTATAACTCAAGCAATAAGTTTAATTATGATGGCAATGATATTGACAAGGATTTTGTAATCTAGGTGTTGACAAGCATAATTGGCCACCATCCTAGGAAAGATTATTCATTCTCACTTTTAGGTGTTAAAATTTAACAATACGTAGATTGATGAAAGAGCCCAAAGAGCCTTTCCCCATGTTATCCAAGTACACATAGCAGCGGTCTTCTCTTATACGGTTGGACATGATTTCAAGAACTTAGCTAGGAATTATTCATTCAACCTAAGGATTTCTCATAATGCCATCATTGGAAAAGTATGATCAAATTATTCTATTATGAAGAATTGGTCTATGTGCCTCTAGTAATCACTACAAAAATGTGAAAGACTAAGCTATTTTATTTTTTCTGTCTTATCTTATACCATTTTACGAGAATGGGGGGGCCAATGTACGAGAAGATCTTTGGAAACTAGGCATCAAAATTGCAGGTTAAAGAGAATGGGGGTGCCAAACTTACAGTACTCATTGTCCCTTGGTCATTGATTTTCCCTGAGTACCCTCAACCTCGTCCTCGATGCAAGTATTGACCTTCTTTTAGCTCCAAAATCTTCGTCGGCACTGGTATTGACCTTGTTTTCACTCCTCCAAACTCTTCCTCAGCACTGGTATTGAACTTTCACTTGTCCAATTTGATGAGATACAACTTGGTTTAATTAGGTTTCAGAGTATGTTAATTAAATTTAAAATTATGGCGCCATTGAGAGTAGTGAATATAAAGCAAGCAAAGCCTATTATGGCACCATTTAGAGTAGTGAATATAAAGTAAGCCAAGCCTATTATAGTCATGAGGGAAATAATAAAACTCCTAGGATACTTTGTGAAACCATTTTCTTTGGTTAAAGGGAGGCCATAAAATATTCCTTTGGATTTTTTCAATCTTCAAATATGAGGATTTGCAAGGTTGTTAGTGTGATCCTAATAAAATGCTACTCCTAATGTAAGATGTTAGATAAAAAAATATTAATGCAAGGAAAAGAAGCAACAAGATAAAAGGGCACCTCAATAAGATTAGCCTAAGAAAATGGTGAAACAAAGGAGTAAGATAAAAACAGATAATGATTTAAGTGTGTTATACCTTTCCTTTGCTACTCCTTCCTTTGTTGGCCCTTTGATTCTTCAAGAATTGTGTGCTCCTTGGATGGAAATGAAGTTGAATGGATGCAAGATGAATTGATGCAATATGGGTTGATGATATAAGTGCTAAAATGGATGAGAGCTTGAATGGCAATTTTGCAAGATTTTTGTTGCAAAAGACTTGATCCTTAAAATGAGGGAATTGAAGGGGTATTTATAGGCTAAATTGAATTCTCTAGAGAATTCAACGGTTGGGATTGATCCAACAAAGATCAAGATGAAGGGATATGGTGAGTTGAGGACTCACAAGCCCTCATATCTTGACATGTGGAAGGTGAGATGTCTTAGGGTGGAGTGATGTGGAAATGAGGTGGAAGGGAAGTACATGAGGTGGATCTTGGGGGATGAGAAGATTCCTTGGAGGAATAAAAATGAATTAAAAATTCACAATGATTGGAAGAATCTAGTGGATAAGAGAGGGTCTCCAAAAAGATGGAGATTTGTCACATGTGGGTGATGTGACAAGTCCAAGGTTCTAGAAGCCCTTGGCACATGTGAAGTGACAAGTCAAGGCTTCTAGAATCTTGCATGGGGGATGGGGAAGACCTTGGAAATATAAAAGTGAATTAAAAATTCACATGAGGAAGAGAGGAACCTTGGGCAAATAAATGTGAATTAAAAATTCACATGGGGAAGAGAGTCCATGCTAAAAATGGTAAGTGGGAAGGTTGACCAGAAAAGGTAAGCCAAATGTGGCTAATGATTCTGATTAAGGTTGTGCAAACATAGGATTAGGATAATTAATGAGAGGTCAGAGGCAAGTGGGAGATTATGGAGGATGTGACACTTAATCTTGATTAAGTGGTGCACATCCTAATCACAGACTAATTAATTTAATTTGGATTAAAAGAGGATTATGGAGAATGTGACAAAGAGAGAGAAAAAAGGAATTAAAAATTGGTTTTAATCCAAATAGGTTAAATGACTAAATTAAATAATTTTTCATGTTTATTTAATTTAGAGAAGACAAGGGGGTAAGGTAAAGTATTTAATTTATTTAATTAGATACTTTAGGAACCTTAGGCAGAGAATTAAATAATGATTAAATAAATTATTTAATCACTATTAATGAAATAGATGAATAGAATAGAAGATTTTGATCATATGGAAGTGATCAAATTTGGATGTCTACAATTAGCAACATGAGTAATGGAAACGTGTGCAACAAGAATTTTTGAACACACATGGAATCTCCTTGCCAAAGAAAGGGGCTTCATAATTTAATATGATAATTTTTCTCAGCTCTAGAAATGATGTGTTTCCTTAAAGAGGAAGGAGATACCTAAAAGGTAAAAGAGATGCTTAGGAATCTCAACACTTCCTTATGATCAACCCCCTTCTATCCATAGGAATTGAACCAATTGGGCTTGGTTAAGAATGATTTCCTATAACATTGAGTTTTATGCCACTATATATTTGACCTTTAAGCTTTCCAAAAAATATCTAGGCATTGAATATCCTAAATAATGTCACGTTGTCCTCCAAGAGAGTGAGAAAGAAGTCATTAGAAAAATGACCATTGAATAGTTGGGCTAGTGATGGCAACATTGATAGTGAGATGGGTGGTCATAGAGGTGGCCTACAAGCTATATTTGGAAAAAAAAGGATAGAAGCCATTGATTGGAGTAGTGAATATTGACATTGGTGTTTCCTTGTCCAACAAAGGGTCACTATGATAAATGATGTTGGATTTGGCATTGGCATTTACTCTTTTCTTCTAACAAAAATGGTGATAGGCTAGATGTGTCTAATACTAGAAATATTCTCCCCTTCCTCCCATGAAAAATTTTATGGGAGAAGTAATACATGATACTTTGAATTGTAATGAAGAGTCAATGCAAAATAAACTACTCCCTCTACTATCATACATGTTTTTGGGTTTATTCTTTCATTCTTCACACTTGGAAAATTGCTCATTTGGAAATGGATTAAACAAGTGGAAAAACTTGGGCATGCATATGAGCTTATGGATTGGAACCTAAAGGGTATGTCATCAAAGGAATATTTCCCATTTCTAACACTTTGTTGTTGACGTGAGTTTAATAATACTATGGCTCGTTGCACCATAGAATTTGTTAGAGGTTTCCTAATATGACATCTCTATATGATCCTTGCTTAATTAGTTGTTGGCTTTTATCTTTTCTTTTTTATTTTAATGACTTATTATATGATTGCATAAATGATATTTTTAATGTCATTGGGCCATATCAGTCTATATGAAGTTGCTTTACTTCTCAAAGTATTATCAATAACCTTATTAATGAAAATAATGAAATTGTCATTTAATGGGTGCTTGGGGAAGGGTATTGAGTTTTACCCTAGTGATAATTTTTGGTGTCTATGTATCATATTTCTTTGGTTCAAGAGGGGTATTTTTATCCCTTGTGATTATGTTTGAGGAAGTCTTCAAATGGATGCTATTTCCTTCAACCAAATTGATGTCATTAAATAGTCTTGTTATGAACCCCTTGCAGGTTGCTTGGACAATGATAGTATTGGTAATTTTGGTCCTTCTAATTATTATGCCCAAGCTTCCATAAATATTCATTTACTTAAAAATAAAGATATAGTCCCTTCAATCAAGTCACTTATGGTTGGGAGGTTTCTCCATGGTATGATTGTATGAACAAGTTAGTTTTGCATGATAGTGAATAAGCCTCAAATTTTTGTGAAGCCTATTCTCTTAGGTGAATGCTTGTGTTTTCTTCCTACTAAGTTCCAAATTTATATTTCTTAGTTTAATAATTTTTGCAAGGGTTTAGATAATACAGGGGATATATGATGCCACACTAAACTCACATCCCCTAAGGAGGTGAGAAATAATGCCATACTATGACATTTTTCTAAGAGGGTAGAATTGCTCCCTACTTTGAGTCCCTATGTTGCTTTGGTCAAGTCCTTTCAAAATAATTTTTTGCTTCATAAAAGGATAAAAAGGTTATTGTGGGCGGTGTTAGATTTCTTGTTTGAAAGGAAACCATCAGAGCTGCTACTAGGTTGAATATTGAAGGTAGGAAGGTCATTAATAGGGAAAAATGATGGACATAGAAACCATCAACCAAATTTTGAAAAGGGGAGAACTCATCGAATTATAGAATGGTTTTGAATGATGAATTTAGTAGAGTGCCAATTAAGTACTTCAGTGTTGAAGGTAGTTTTAAATGTGTTTTTCATTACCATTTCTTGCATGACCATCTTAAACATAATAAGATTGCTTGTTTTCCTTATTTTTTCCTAAGTTCTCTTAAGTGTTTTGGTAAGGAGGTCTTAATGGATAAATTTGTGATGCCTCTACACAAGGGATTCATTTTTAGACTCCATAAGTCCACCTTGCTACGTTCTCTTAGAATTTTGTTAGCTCTCTTATTTTAAAGTCCAATCTATTCCCTATCCCTATTCTTATCAAAGCTAAAGGTGGGAATCTTAGTGATTTGCATGATCCCTCTCCTCCTAAGGGTAAGAGAAAACCTATCAAACATTCCTCATTCCTTGTCAAGCAAAAAATTACATTTGATGATGTGCCTAGTAAAGTGGTGTAGGGAAATCTTGAGCTTGGTAAAGTTGTGGCTGATTATGATGACTTAGGTTTCCCTAATCTTTTTGCCATTGGTTCTCTATTGAAAATTTCCTCATATCCATGCGAACATTCCTAGTGATGTTGACATCTCCAAGACTAAGAGTAAAAACCCTAAATTTTAGTCCTCACTTGTGGGAAGAAATGACTAAGGTTCTTATTGTTGCTACTGCTAATAATAAGATTGCTATAGGAAAACCTTTTAAGGGGAACCTTGTAAGAAGATCTAATAGGTTGGTGGCCATAATTTCTACTACCCCTAACACTACACCAAATGTAGAATTAGTTATTTCTAATTAACAACAAAGGCTTTGTTGATCACAAGGACAATGACTGTATCAATAGTGGGAACAAAGAGTTCAATCACTCTCAAAACTTCATGTAAGAGGAAGATGTTTCTCTTTCCAATGATTTTGGTGTCAACCTTTTTCAGAAATGAATGTTCTTTATGATACTAAGTCTTATAACATAGGGGATGATTGAATTTAGTCCCTAGAAATGATATGGTGGTCATGGATGATGTCAAGGGTAAAGGAATTTAGGTGGAAAATAAGTTTGATCTTGCGCATTTATGTTCTCATTGTGAACAAAACACCAATTCTATTAATTATTTGTAGCAAATTCTAGAAACTTTGGAGGAAAGAGTCAATAATGTGCTTAATTCTAGTAATAAGGTGATCCATAGGTTACTTCTATGCTTCTACTCCAGAATGTTGTGTGGGAGTTCTAGAAAATAAGGTTGAAGGGTAATCTTGATATTCATGTTTTAAAGAAGGATAGAAAGAAATACCCTAACGATGATATTTTTTCTTTCCTTTTTGAAGGTTTGGGATATGTGACTCCCCAAAAGACATGCTACAACTTGTAGTTTTTTATTGTTGTTTGCTAGTTATTTATGTGCTATTTTTCTTTGTTCTTCTATTAATTATTTATAGTTAGTTATTTTTTGGTTTTTCTTTTCATATCCTTCGGGCTTGCTATGTAATAGGGTTGGGACCTTGGTTTACCAATTTATGTTTTCAAGCAACCTCTCCCCAAAGAAACTCATTTCATCTATCAATATGTATCTGACATGTGATATTTCTTCTTGGAAAGTTGTAAGTATTGTCCCTTCTAGTTCATTGAAATCTCTTATTGGAATTCTTCGCTTTCAATGAATGGTTGAAGCACTAATGTTGAATGTTGCAACTCCAGTAGGCGTGAATAGAAGTAGAGGAGATTGTTTGGGAGAAGAATTATTTTCTAGTGCTAGGTTATGTGTTAGGTTATATAAGGCTGGGCTATATAGTGTTTGAGCCTAGCCTCAAACACTAGAATTAGGGTCAGGTTAGGTTATGTGTTTTCATTAGGGTTAGGTTTGGGATTAGGTTTATGGTTATGGTTAGAGTTTAGGGTAATCTCTAAATTTAAGTTTAAGTCGTAGTTGATTATTTTCCCACAAAAGGAAATTAGATCCATTTTTTTATCATGTTCATTATAGCTAACTATGGCTTAATATTAAATTTAGACCTTTTCTTGAAACCTAACATCATATCCCTAATCTAACCATAACCCTAACCCTAATCATAAGATTGAATCATACCCCAACCTTAACCCTAGCCCTGACAATAAACCAAATCCTAACCCTTACTTGGAAACTAAACCATCATTTTCTCATTAATGTAACCTTGACCATAACTTCAACCCTAACACTATTTCTCAAAACTATAATCTTAACCATAACCCAAATCCTTTTTATCACAACCCTAAACATAAACATAACTCTAACCCTAAACCCTAAACCATGATCCTAATTCTAATCTAACCTTAACACTAACCTTAACTTACATTGTAACCTTAACCCTAATTGTAACCCTAAACTAAAGACAAATGCTACACCCTAAACTATAATCCAAATCTTAAACCTAGCCCTAACCCTAATCATAACCTAACCCTTTTTCTCAAAACCTTAACCTTGACCCTAACCCTCACCTTTATCCTATCTTTATAACCCTAACCACAACCAAAACTCTAACCCCAACCCTAACCCTAATTACCTAACCCTAAATATTTTTTCTTTTATTAATTAGTTGCATTCACTCTAATAACCCTAAACCTATCCGTAAACCTAACCCTAGCCCTATCCCTGGCCCTAATCCTAACCCCAACTCTAAGCCAAATATAAAAACAACCCTTAATCATAACAATAACCCTAAAACTTAATTCTAAATATAACCCTAATACTATAATCCCTAATTGTAATCCTAAACCCTAACCCTATTTTCATATCTAATCCCAACCATAACCAAAACTCTAAATCTAACCCTAACCCTATTTTCATATTATGTTTTCATTATGATTGGTTGACTCTTATACTAAATTTGAGTGTTGTTTGTGTTTTGACAAGAGTAGATTAATAATTTTTTATATTTTTTATATGAAGATCAAAATTACATGCACATAGAGTGAACCATAGTTTAGTTACAACACTTGGTCTCTTCAAAATAATCAGAGAAGATTAGGGAGAGGAAGGAATGCACACCAAACTACAAAATAGGGGTAGTTGTGGTTTTGTTAGTTTTCTTTATATAGTCTACTTGTTTCCTATAGGGATAAATATCTAATCACTATACAAATGAAAGATGGTTGATTATCTACTGAATATTGTTTTGTGTGTTCTAAAATGGAAGATATCTATGTTAGAAAACAAGGATAGACAACTGAGAGGGGGGTGAATCAGTTGTTACAAAATTGAAACTTATTTAACCTTATTAACCTTTAATCTCAGATCTGATAATTAACAGTGAAATCATGAATCAACAACACATCAGAAACACACATAACACCAAGATTTTTGTGTACAAACCCTGTTAGGGGAAAAACCACGGTGGAGGTTAATCCATAATTTATACCTTATTAAAAGTATACAAGAAATGAATAAGGAATGCACATGCATTCAAGAACACTGCCTAGAGCTCACTGCTCAAAGGGAAGGCTCACTACCTTACATAAGGTAATCAAATTAAATCCATTTGATGAGGTTGAACCGAGAAATTGGCTTCTTCAAAAGCCTGATGACAGTTTTAGTTAGGCACATAAATACTACTTCATACTTTGTGTAAAATTCTTCACACTCTGCTCTACATTCGAATGATCTAATCTTTATTCACACATATCTCGCATACACTTCACATACATTATCTCTAAATGAATAAAAAAATCACTCTTATATATCCACTTTATGAATTTACATTAACAACTCTGTTGGCCAAAAATAAATAATAGATGAATACAAACTCTCAAACCAATTCATGAACAAATCTCAATGCGCACCAACCTAAATTGGTCACAACATAATGAAGACCTAAAGCAACATCCTCGAAAAAGCCAAGCATTCAAAAATTAATCCACAAGGATCTACAACACGCTACCACCATCATGTCAACCAAGAACATGAAAACTCGAACATGGAAAGGAAAAATCTTTGATCACGAGCACGCTAATCAACATGGAGGTACCACAATAATAGAGTATGAGATCAAGAAATGTCAATGAACATCTCAAGAGCATACACAACAATTGAATTCACCAGAATTACATTCTCTTCTTTCAGAAACACCAACTATAGCAACAAAATAACTGTAGGAACACAAAAACTCATAACTCGCTCCAATCTTGATGCACACCTTTGAAACTTCCAGAGGATATACTAGATAGGCTCAGCAACAAACCCTTTAATACTTGACTTCAGAATACCAACTTACAAAAAATTTCACCACTCTGATCTTCACAACTTCGTAGACTATCTGCAAATATTTATTCTAATTTTCTCAATATCCTCGACATATACAACCTTTAAGACATTAATGCTAATAGTGTTGACATCAATGACAACCACATATCATGAGCAAGACAACCAGAACATCCAACAATCTACATCACTATAAAAATTGGTATATGCTAATAGTCAACTTATTATCTTATTTATAGCATTTCCTTAGCTTTTTATACTAAAAAATTTAAGGTAGAGGGTAACATGATTCTTTGAATTGGATACTACATAAAAATTTATGTGTTATAGTCATTGCTTCCATTGTTTGCATTTTCACATTAGGATGAATATTTTTGACAATCAACAGTCTTTTAATGTCTTGCCAAAATTAATATTATTAATAATTTCAAACTTTTATAAACATGTATGGAAAATAGGTACATAAATAAGAAATATATTGTAATAGTTTCTTCAACAAAGGATAAAAAAATCATGTGGACCGTACAAGGATTGTGGTGGGTCTTAAAATTTACTACTCATGTGGTATTAACGAGGGAGATCATAATAATCCTTCCTCATGGATCTCGCACGATCAGATTAAAGGCCCCTGAGGGTACTACGAGGTCTGCGAAGAGGAGACACATGGCCTAGTTCTTGAAGCGACAGGGCTAGGTGGGACCCGTTGTCCAGTTGCAACCTCTTGTTTTCTTGGGTTGTGATTGGGCACGGTTCTCCCAGGGCACTGATGTGGATTTTCAAACAATTGTTGACTCAATCTGAGTCATCCGAATTGCAATGTTTGATCTGCATTAACGGCTCAATTTTTCTTGGGTTCATGTTCATCTGCGTTGGGAGTTCTTGCTCTCTAGAAGTTGTTCTCATTAATGGTGTGGATTTCTTCAGTGGATCCTCGCCTGAATTTTCTGTGTGCGAATACTGTTCTCCTGACAAATGCAATGATGAGTTGTACAAAATGCCTTCACAAGCCAAGAATAATTTGTGGTGGCTACATTAGCCACTAAAATGCTTAAATGCTCATGCTGCATTCGAGCAATTAATATTCTCACACCAATTAACTCTATAAATGCTCATTGTGTTATCTGGTATTATCATCACATTTTGAGTTGTCTTGTTTGTAGATGGTCGAGTCTCTCCTATATTTTGTGAGGTGTTCTTTGCAATGGACCATTCAATTATGCGCAGAAGGACCAGACTCAGGGTGACAAATTTGCAGCCTGATGGGGTACAACCTATCCTTAGCAAGCCCGAGGTTGTCCATGATGCTAATTTTAAAGGGACGGGGAGCTCCAAGTCCCCACTGGTGCTGTCTTCTGGTTCTGATGGTGATGGGTCCGAAACTGACTCAGACTACCAATGTTACTTGGCATCCATGACCGAGCTGTTGGGGGTCAATGAAGAGCTCCTCGCAGTTGCCCCAATAACTATGATGGCATTGTGCCATGCTACTAGATCATGTGTTAAAGTAGATAAAAGGAAGCTAGTCTCACTTCTTCCTGAAGGGAGGACCAGGAGCGGTTGCCTCAACCGGGGTTGTGTGTCTTGCAAGTAGTTGCAGTTGTTGGGTGTGTTAATTTTGGGTGGTGTATTGATGTGGATGTACGCGTGCCTGCCACGCTCTTTTGTCTTTAGCTCTAATTGGTTACAATGGTATAACTATTTTGATTCCTCGAACTGATTACTATTTTTTCTAATGATGAGGAATGTCAATTTCAATTTCATTCTAAATGAAATTCAATTTTGGAATGAACAATGTAGCCTATTGCTTTGTTTCTCTCCTGTCCTATAAAGGAGATTTGACGGCTCATTGTTGAGGGTTGTTTTTTTTTGGGTCTGAAGGCTTAGAATAGGTACAGTTAGTGGTAATGCAAGATTTTGAAAGTATTATGTAGGAAATCATGCTGGGTTGGGAATAGTATGAAATAAGTATACTATGCTTTTGTAATTACTGATATTGAAAGAAATCTAAAAAAATTAAGACATTTTGCTATCCTGTGTATGGGCC
The DNA here is from genome assembly GCA_007115665.2 of Sequoiadendron giganteum. Classification (NCBI taxonomy): domain Eukaryota; kingdom Viridiplantae; phylum Streptophyta; class Pinopsida; order Cupressales; family Cupressaceae; genus Sequoiadendron; species Sequoiadendron giganteum. The sequence continues at coordinate 423,366,962 of CM021109.1, forward strand.
ATGGATTATGAATGGATTTATCAAAGGTTTGTTCATCTAGTTTCAATGGTGTAGTTGAAAGTGTAATTTGTTTTCTTGCTTTGACTTAATGAGTTAATCAAATGCTTCAATACAAATTGCATGTTTATGGTTATATGCTCAGGATTCACTAAGGAGTATTGTTTTAATATACTGACAAATCTCATGGTAGCAAAGCACTATGGTGATAAGTTCAATTTCATCTGAATTACGTTTTATATGACTCCCACCCAATGGATAAGGCACTGGATAGTATTGGTAAATTCCTTTCAGGTATAGAACTGTGACTCTAAGCACGCTGATTCAATACCCAAACATTTTAACAAATATCAGCTGCTATCTCTTTTTGGGATATAGATCTTATGATAATTTTCAGTCTCCTTGCTTTGGGATATCTGTTATTATTCTTTGGTTTTGCCACAACCAGGGTAATGATTGTTTGTTAGTGTTAGTGGGGACTACATCTGTAAGAAGAAGTGTTCTTACCAATCATGAAACATTCTTATGAACACACTTGGGTTTACCCACCTTGGTTTCATAGAGCCAAAAGTGTAGGAGATGTCAGTCTTTGACTGACTCTTGTTAGTTGGCCACTAGCCTTTGCAATTCTTTATAACGGAGGTTGGCTACCTCTTATAGAATTGCAAATCCTATGTGGGAAAAAACACCAACAGATTATAGTTAAGATATACACAAAATGGAACTACATTGAAAATTTGGTAGGAAAATTCAAGCAAATACAATTGGTAGATGCAAAACCAAATAAATGTGAAATTGTGGACTATAATGATTGTAGAATATACATAATGGATTTTTTTAAAGGTTTTAGAAACTTTCAATCAAATGCAATTGGTATATGCATAGAAAAATTTCACAACCTTCACCAAAATCCTTGTCGATTTCCTTAATATGGGAGATTTGGAACAAGGTATAAACATCCATCAAAGCATAATATGAAGATGAATTTTCTCAAATGTTGTGGTTGTACACTCCATTTTCAAATCTATGTAAAATGTGGGAGGATAGACAAATCTTGTGAACTATTTGACAAAATATCTCAAAGAATTGTAATCTCATGGAATACACTCTAATTAGAAAAGTTGCATCACTACCCTCATAACAATCTCTCAATTTGTTTTAGTTTCTATTGTGTTACTCAATTTGAAACTTAATTGTGATACATTAAGTTCATTGTCAAATTGTCATTTGTGTGTCAAGTTTGTCAAAATCCAAAATTATCAATTATTAATAAAATCATGGATCATGTAATATTGGGATGGGTGACCTCCTAGGAAGGCCTAGTGGTTCATCGCTTTGAGAATCATTTAGACGCAATGAGTGCTAAGTGGACCATTCATTATCATGAGAGATGGGTTCTTGTGAAACGCTACTCACGAAACATGGTTCAATGAGTTTGACTTGTAAAACTACATAATTGAATCCTAATAACAATATCAAAATTTGACACAATGTGAAAAATACTTCCTACTTGTCAATAGATCATGTTGTCAAAATATAGAATTTCAAATTATGAATTCTTTGTAATTACTCAATAGATCATGTTGTCAATTGAACCTGTTGTCATTTTTTAACTGCAACCCACACATGTTTCCTAGAAGCTCCTATGAACTCCCCACATTCAATAATAAAAGACTAGGAACAGTATGGCCAACTTTACGAGAATAGCAATAAGGCTAATTCTCCTACACTTCGGACTCTGTAAAATCCAGGAGGGTATTCCCTAACATGTGCTCTTAACATACAACATTTAAACAATTCATTTAATTTGCACACAAGTAAGCAACAAATAGATCCCCAATTAATGTTAAAGGATCAAATCCTTCAAGAAATTGGCTATTCCTTAAAAAAGACTCATGTCCATTTAACAGAGAATCACAAACTTCACATAAAGTAAATTGATAGGAAATGTTTGAGTAAAATATCCTGATGCCATAACACAAAACATACGAGAATAAAATGTAATTAGAATTCCAGTGCCATATCCTAGTGCAAGGAGTCAAAAGAGAAAACTGAACTATAGGGTAAATTTCATTTTGAACACTTATGATATATTATGAATTGTATTACAACCAATATATCCATACTTGAGTTTATTACTCCTTTATGAATCCTATTTGTTATATTGCATGAATTTACTGGTTAACTAAAGCATTTAACCGATCCTTTGAACCAGAGTTGTAGTTAAACATAAGTCACTATAAATAACAAATGAAAATCAATGAAAATCATCTTTGATCGATATTTCATTAATAATCCATGTAACATAACACAATAGGAGACCAAATAAACTCCAAATATTCATGAGTTTGATACAAACATGCTAAAAAACCCCATGATTAACAAAGTTCTCCAATCTAACTCAAAAATTTTTAAAACTTGGACTTACAATTCATACTCTCTATATTACTAAACTCTTATTTCTCATATCTTGGATATTTCAACCGACCACTCTCTCGGCCCAGAATTCCCTTTTATAAAAAAAGGGAGCCAACAAGCTTTAGGTCAGAGAGTACACATATCCATTTGTAATTGGACTGCTAACTCCTGATTCAGCTACAATTCTATTATGCGAGAGGAGAGCATAAGACAAAGATCATCATTAGTTGATAAGGAGGAAAGAAAACATTGCTCCAAAGGCCGCTCCCCATACATCAAAGGCATGCTTAGCCATTATAGTATTAAATCCACCTCAAAACCCTGTACTTGGAGTCAAAAGGAGAATGCAATTTTAGAATATAATATCTAAGGCCAGACCTGTATTATACATGACCAAGTTGCAATTCTCGACTATAACACTCATAATTCTAGTTCATCAATGAACACCTTTTTCCATAATTCAAACCTCTCCTCTGAAGGCCACTGGAAAGCCACAACCTAATCAACCTTGTTTCGATAGGGAGCATACTTTACCATTATCAATGTGGCCTTTTTATCAAAGTTCTCTAAGAAATTTATAACAAAAGACAACTTTTCCAATGTATTCTCTAGCATGCGGATGTCAGCATTTTTGCATATCTCATGTGTTTGAGACATCATTATATTGTTCATTTGCTCCTTCCAAACCTACAGGGGTTTGAATTCATCCTGACTATGTAAAATATGAGGCAATGGGGTCAAGTCCTTTCCATTATACACATCTTTCAGCAATTTAATCTTGGATTCCATTGGGGCGGCAAATCCCTGAAACTTCTAGTCAACAATTCCCTTGACCAATTGATATGTTGCAATAATAGTAGGATATTTATCACCATGCTATTTTTCCCCTACTTTCATGAATCTCAACTTCTCCATTCTAGGGCTCCATTTGTTTAGCAATGAGATGGCTAATTCTTTATCCCTTCGGAACATTTTTAGTGCTTGCAACATTAGGACATAATTTGCATGCACACTGCTTAGCTTACTCTGGACCGTTCTGTTTAAATGTTTCAAAACAGTGTCCACTATCACTGCATTGTTTCTTCGTGCTGCATCCCAAATTTGCTTTACCATCTCCTTATATTCTTTAACTTGATGAATCAGTTTCTCCCTAGAAACTCCCCCTCTAGGGCTAGTAGCCCTCTCAATAGCGATAGGAACTTGTCCCATATTATATGGAACAATAGCCAAAGACTGTGCTTGTGCAGGTGGTTGAGACTGCTCTACTGGTGGGTTGGGAATAGTGTGGCTAGAACTGGCTTGCTTTTGAGATCTCATGGTATCCATTTGATGCCTCAATAAAGCCAATTCATTTTCTAACTCTGCTACCTTTTGTTGACTCTTATTATATTCAATAATAATGTCATTATGTTGGCCTCTCAGAGTATCCCGCTCCTTGGTCAAATCTTCAACAGTTGCTTTGGTGAATTTGGCAACATTCACGACCATATCAGTAGCTTCTAGTGCTGGGGTATCAGCAAATCTCCTCACAACCAAGTGACCAGTGAAGTTAGAAAGTTCTGCAACAATTGGCTTTTTAGAGCCAGTAGATAGGGACCAGATTGCTAATGCATCCCATTCCTCACTAAAGGCCGATCCCTTGAGTGCCAATGTAGCCTCCTCTTCAATAGCAAGAAGTGGCTTATTAGCCCTTCTTATTGTGTCAAACACCACAACATTAGTAATATCCCATTATGGGAGTAGCAATAGTCCACTTTTTTGTACCAATTCCCGGCCCTGCTCTGGTGTTATTGCTGTGAATCTTTCTCTCATCTGTTCCTTGACCTTAGATTGAATTACCTTCTCTGGGAGCTCTAGATGCAGACTTCTCTCATGTGCCACCTTCTCAACATATAATGCAGTATGTGCTCTCCACACAAAATCTTTAAAAGCACCAGTTTGAATAAAAGAGTCATCCATCATGAACTCTCTACAGGCTTCTATTCTCAAGTCATCATTGCCTGTTATTCCTTTGATTTCATCTTTTCCTAACCTTAAATAAATTATACCTGAACGTGTTGCAATGTCAACTAGGTCCAATGGCATCTCAGGATGCATTTCATCCAGAGTGACAATAATGTCATCATCCTCATCACCATCACAATCAACAATATTTACCCTTTCAACCCTCTGCCTCTTTGGTGATGGTGGGCAAGCCTGTTCTGAAAAACTTGGAGGAGAATCCAAATCAACAACATTTGGTACTGACTGCCTTGAAGAAGATGGTGCAATATTTTTAGCAACATATTCAGCCCTACTTCCCTTTCTTCTAAAAAAAACCCTTATCTTCTTTTGGGGCTGATAAGTAGGCCTCTCCTCTTCCTTTACCTTAGGGTACTCCTCGATGGTTTGTGATTTTCCCGTTTCTTCCACAACCCTTTCATCTTTCAAAACCCCAACCAAGCTCTCAAAATTATCAATAGAATACATTGCCTTGCTAAACTCATCTTTAGCATTAGGTATTGGATTGAAACCAGGTATTTTCTCCTGCTTACTTTTTACCATTTTAGAGTAGGCAATGTATAGTTCATTTCTATCATCTTGTAATTCCAAATCAAAAATATTCCTGATGATGTCCTCAGGAAAGTAGAAGTTGTGGATAAAAGCTCCTGTCTGATGTTTTGCCTTCATTTGAAAGATAAAACCCTCAGGATCATGATTCCTGGGGCGCACAATCCTTAGCCTATAAGGCCCAAGTAATTGATGCAACTCCTTCCATCCTCCCTTTGCCATAACAAAATTGGCAAATGTTGTATATTCAGGGAAGAAAGAACCTTTCTTCTGTTCAACTGGCAAGTGTAGTTCCTGAGTGCTCCCCAACTACCTCATGATTTCCAAAAATCCAAGTCTAAGGGGCACCTCCCTTGGCAGAACCTTTGGATTGACATTAGTGCCAAAAACCCTAAAAATTGTGGTATTACAATAGGGGAAAATGTCTCCCCAATTGTGCATTATGTTCAATTCAGGCCTTCTCTCCATCGGCCTCAAGAAGTCATGAATTTATTTTGGGATCCTTGGGGGGTCACAAACTAGAGCCTCCCTTAATTTAGATCCAAAGACATTATGGAAAGTTACATAATCAAACTCATGATCATGCATGTCAAGAATCCTAGTCCAATATTGGACAGGCATTTCAATGTTTCCTTTCTTCTTCTTTAATTTCATATCTTTTTCGAACACAACCTAACCCCTATACAAAAACATGTGGATTAACAAGGAATACCATCTAAATCCAACCCAATTCTTCCCCTCCTTTAGGGCTACCAAACCCGTGTGCATCTTCTCTGCCAAATAAGTTGCAAAATCATATATTACATTAAAACTTGGGTGTTGGAGATTTACTGCCATATACATAATATCGGTAGGCAAGGTTTTCTTTAAGCTGACTCCCAGAACTTGACATAAAGCATAAACAGTCTTCTTGAAATAACTGGCAAAATAGCCCACAGGAAAAAAGTTTGGGCTCATTCCTGCCAATTACTACCTTCTTCTGATTTTTTCCTCTTCATGAGACTGCCAAATGAGGTATTAAGAAGGATGTTGTTAACAAACCCCTAGTATTTCTATATTCTTGTCTGAAAACCTCTAAGTCGATAGGAACCATATCCCGACTCCATTTGTGCAATTTGAAAATCTTTGCAATTTCTTCTTTGGTTATCTTAATCATCTGCACACCAACATGTGTTCTGAAAATTTAGGCCACAGGGTTATATCTAGTAGCAATGTCCTTTGAAAGATCTACATCCATATAAACATTAAGAACCACCAATTTACCCAGGTCTAACCTCAAGGGGTTACACAAAGGAACCAACAAATTCTTGTTCTCAAACCAATTGGAGAACAACTGCCACCCGGTGTATGGTAACTCGGCATCTTGAATTGCACATTGCTTGTCTGTCAATCCTTCTAAGATTTGAGGCCCATAGAACAAAACATTTCCCTCCTACTTCTGGCTAGTAGAGGGTTGTAACAAATCAATAATATCTTGGGATAAAGACCTGGTAGTGGTTTCAGAACCAGATTTCGGGCCTTGAGTGCCATTTATACTAGACTAATGATAATTTGAACTAGGGTTTGCTTATTTTTAGATAGCAAATAATTACAATTTTCTCCTTTAGCCTTAACAGAAAATTCTTCAATATTCAAAAAACCCTAGCAATTATCTAGACAAACTGTAAAAGTGAATCTATTCAATCAATTCTTCAAGACTAGAGACAGGAAACAATCACAAATTGCCCAGCAAGCAACCATAAAATATTCTGAATTTACAAGAAATGGTGTACGTGCTACTTATGATTTCAATCGCAGAACATCCAGGGCAGCGAAATTGAGAAATCGTAACCATAGCTTGCTTCACTCGATACCAAGCAATTCTTCCTCAATGTAGAGATACAAAACTGAAATAGTAATTCACAAATTTTAGCATTTAATTATGCAGGCAGAGTCAAACTCGGCCATTACTATTCACTCGTGCGAGATAAAACAGGTATTGTACAATACTAGTTTTTTTTTAAATATGAGTCATTGATCAATAGCAACGTTGGCCAGGAGAACAACTCAAATTTAGTCAAAATAGTTTGAAAATGCCATGTTCTCCCTCCAATCACCAAATGGATAGGATATTCACCTACCGAACACCACATCAGCACAAAAATGGGCCCCACCTTTGTTATCAGAGCACAGCATCGGAGTCCACACGTCACCAAATCACACACCTCACAACATTATTGAAATGATAGTTTTAATTACGTGAGGTCAGCGAGGAACGACCACAATGCATTGGTACAGAAATCGCTATTGGCATCAGCCTTCATAATCAATCAGCGAGAAAAACTGGTCCCCACCATCAAATGTGACAGATGGCAGAATCTCGCACGCCTCACACCATATTTGTGATGTTAGTAGAAACCTTGCGAGGTTTGCGAGCAACAGTCAAGATTGAAATCACTTCATCCGACGGTCGTGCAATCTGCACACGCAAAAAGGTTATTTCGCCTAACTTTTTAATAGTTGTTTTATTTTGTAGGGGGTGTTTTTAATGACCATCGATCTTCCTACGATTGATCCTGACCGCTCCCCACGATCTTGTGATGAAATCACTGCTGGTTGTTTGGTGATTGCAATATCACGGGCGAGCGCCACGTGTCCCAAGCTGCCGATGCCGAAAAGGGATTAATAAAGCATTTAATATTTGTGTCAGACTTAAATAAGTTATAAAGTGGGTTACTAAAATAGCTGCGAGATGCACGTGCTCGAGATCAACGGTGATGTTATAATCTTGGTAAAAAGTTGGTCGACAGTTATGTTTGGTGCTACTGACTGTTGTATTTTTAATGACTGTTGATCTTCCGACGATTGATCCTGACCGCTCCCCATGATCTCGTGATGACATCACCGCTAGTTGTTTGGCAATTGTGATATCACGGGAGAGCGCCACGTGTCCCAAGCTGCCAATGCTGAATAGGGATTAATAAAGTGTTTAATATTTGTGTTAGACTTAAATACGTTATAAAGTGGGTTACTAAAATAGCTGCGAGATGCACGTGCTCGAGATCGGCAGTGATGTTATAATCTTGGTAAAAAGTTGCTCAACAGTTATGTTTGGTGTTGCTGACTGTTGTGTTTTTAATGACCATTGATCTTCCTATGATTGATCTTGACTGCTCCCCGCGATCTCGCGATGACATCACTGCTGATTGTTTGGTGATTGCGATATCACGGGCGATCGCCATGTGTCCCAAACTACCGATGCCGAAAAGGGATAAATAAAGCATTTAATATTTGTGTTAGACTTAAATACGTTATAAAGTGGGTTACTAAAATAGCTGCAAGATGCACGTGCTCGAGATCGACGATGATGTTATAATATTGGTAAAAATTTGCTCAACGGTTATGTTTGGTGTTGTTGATTGCTGTGTTTTTAATGACCGTCGATCTTCCTACGATTGATCCTGACTGCTCCCCACGATCTTATGATGACATCACCACTAATTTTTTGGTGATTGCGATATCATGGGTGATTGCCACGTGTCCCAAGCTGTCAATGCCGAAAAGGGATTAATAAAGCGTTTAATATTTGTGTCGAACTTAAATATGTTATAAAGTGGGTTACTAAAATAGCTGTGAGATGCACGTGCTCGAGATCGACAGTGATGTTATAATCTTGGTAAAAAGTTGCTCGATGATTATGTTTGGTGTTACTAACTGCTGTGAGTGAACACGATCGCCGATGGTAGGAATCAATGGTTGCCTACCATCATGTGATCCAAAGATGCAGGATGTTTCGTGATCGCGATATCACGAGCGGGTGCCACATGTATTCCTTTGGCGTTGCTTCTATGATGGGCCCTTGATGCTGACATGGAGATTTTGTCAGCCCTTTTGAAGATGGTCATTCGATGATTTGACAAAAATAAAAGATCGACGAATGAAGTTTAAATTCACATCAAATGCGATTGGAGCCATTGGGGTGGCATGCAAATGAGCTTTAATGGCGAACGAGACATCTATTGCCTCAATTCAATCGACATAAAGTATCTTCTCTTTTTCTATCTCCATCACAAAATCATTCAAGTATTTTCCAAGCAATTCAGAGCTAGAGATAAAGTTTCTCGAGCGATCACCATGAAGTTTGGTTCTCTGCAATGCACAAAATCCTGTGAGTTATTTTCTAAACTGCCGAGTTAATTTGAATTTGTCTTTGTGAAGGGTTCTATTGTGCTGGTCAAGGGGTTTTATTAATTATTTTCGTAGGGTTATTGGTTCGTTTGAATTATTGGAATTGCACAATTGTGTTGTATTTTTGTGTTCTGGGTACCCCTAGTTTCTTCGAAGATTTCATTTTTTAAAAGAAGCCCTAGTTGTTTAAGATGGCACCACCGAAGCAGCACTCTGGCCATGTTGATTATTTGAAGAGGAATTTGTATGATGACTTCCTGGATCAACTCCCATCGTCAACAAATGACAGGAAGAGTGGTTTGGTTTTAATGAATGGAAAGACCCTAGGTGAAGGTCTATTGTGCAAAAATTCTAACATTGCAGATGTCAGGATTCCTATGATTGGTCTTGAAATGTTTAGGTTGTGGTATGGACAACGAAAGTTACCTCACACCTTCTCTAATGCTTGGAGATATGACATGGGGAAACTAACAGTGCCAAATGTGTTCCCTGATGTTGACTTTCTCAAAGTAGTGGCAACCCGGTATGATCTTGTGACAAGGGTCATAAGGGATAATGATGGTGGAATTTTGCTAAGCCTAAATACAGATGAGATTTGGAAGATTTTTAATTTGACTAAGTATAGCCCTTTCTTAGACCAAATAGATTTTGAGAAGATGAAGGAGGAGTACAAAAGGTTAAAGCCTCTTTTCAGATTGAAGTTGCTTCCTCTTCACCTGGCTAGGGCAGACAGTTCAACAATTCATATCAGCCCAAATGACTAGGAGCCTTTCAGGCTGAGCTATTTTTCCAATCACTTCCTGGCAAAATTTTATTCATTGTGCCAGATTTTAGGATTCAGCCCTAATACTGTGATGCTAGTTGCGTACATGTTTATGGGAGCCCAGATTCAACATCCCAACTTCTCTATGGTATATGACTTTGCATCATTCCTATCAGAGAAGATTCATGAGGGTTTGATGAAGCTGCATGTGGGGGATACTAGCACTCCTTTTTGTTGGTACTCCCTGTTGATGCATATGTTCTTGTACAAGAATGTTGTTTTCTTCTCAGAAAAAATGGAGTTGAGGCAGGAGGTGACTGGAGAAAGGTTACCAGTACAGGTATGGAGTGCAGATTTGTCTTACAACAGGGGAGGTGCCAGCTTTGTGCAGTTTGATAACTGCTTTGCCTCCAGAGTCAGGGCTCGATTGGTGGTAAATGTGCCAAGAGTCCTTGAAGATTTGCATGACTTCCTCTGACCGAAGGTGAGGAAGCCTAATTTAAAAGTGTGTCACAATTGGGGTGATATCATCTTGTACCCTATAAGCACTGTCTTGAGGGTGTATGGTTTCCAGGGAACCCCTCATATCCTCCCCTTTAATGTACAATCAAGGATGGGGTTTGCCGAAGTAATGTGGCAACTAGGTTGTATTCATGAGAACAACCTAAAAAAGAAAGGAAAAGGGACTTTGTTCCCTGACTAAACTGTTGTTCCTTATTTTGTTTGTTCCAAGGGAGGATGGGTCCACTTCGGAAGGTTTTTTAATGACTTCAATTTGAGGAATGGTCCTAGGAGACATCATGACCCTGAGGGATTCTTTGCATTGTTCAGACAATGAATTAAAGGTGGCAAATTTGCACATGAATTCAACTTTCATGAGGACCTAATCAGAAATGAGTTTGATTTGAATAGGTAGGAGTTGAATAAAGAAAAATGGATTGCATATGAAAAGTTGTTGGCTATAATACATAAAATGGATCCAAAATATGATCCATTAATGGAGTTCACTCCATTTCACAAGAGAATAGACTTCTTAATGGCTAATTTCAAAAGTATCATGGGCACCTTGATGACCAAGAGTGTTAGTTTGGAATTATATTTTGGTATAGGAAGATCGGATGTGAGGCCTGAAGAAACAAGGCCAACTTATCAGCCACCAATTGACAAGCCTTTATACAAGAGAAAGAGGAATGCAAGTAGTGATGAGGATGAACGGGATAAGAAGGGAAAACAAGTCATGCAAGCATCATCACAGCTGGGTCCAAGGACTAGAGCACCTAGAGGGATAAGGATTGTGGATCTAGATTCACCACCAAGAGGTGATCCTGCATTGTTATCATCAAAGCCAAGCCCTAAGAGGTAGAGAGTTGAGGAAACGTAGGAAACTCTGATGGATGAGATAATTGTGACTGATCAAGACATGTAGGTTGGTATCCCTTCCCCTCCTAGATCAACACAATTGCTTTCTAACATGGATGTAAAGGGGAAATGTGTACAAGATGCTAGGATGGAGCCTTGCAAGGCATTCTTGGATGATGATGCATTTGTAAAGACTCATGTATTCTTGCAACTAGTTTGGAGGATGAAACAAGAAGAGTACCAAAACAAATGCAAGAGTAGGAGAGAATCGAGACCTGATAGGTCTGAGTAGGAGAATGATGATGAGGTCAAGGCTGAATTAATGGAAGAATTCAAAGGCATCACTCTTGAGGAGGGAAGAAGACTTGTGACTCAGGCTAGTGTCATACTTTTGTCTAAATGGGACATAGCTGATGCGATTGCATTTAATGCTATCTTACAGTCCAAACACCCTATACAAAACAGTGAAGAAGAGGTTAAGGCACCTCTACAGGACTCTATCTTTAGTGAGGAGTATGAAACTCTGGCCATATGGGCATTGGCCCCCCAGGGTAGAAAGCCAAATGTAACTAATATTAGTCCACACCTAAGGGGAGGGCTAATCATCAAGAGAGCTTATGAAACTTCAACAACCGAAGGTACAAGCCTAACAGTGAATGTGGCCAAATTGGCCCAAAAGACAGCTGAGAGAGAAGAGGTTGAAAAGAAGAGTCTAATGGAGAAATACAATATGATAATTGCATAATATAGTAGGATGTAGCAAAGGAATGTTGAGCTGCAATCTGAAGTAGATAGGTTGAAATATGGGTAGGTGGGAGAATCCTCCAGTGCTCCTGGTATCAGAGCATTACCTTCTATTGTAAGATCGGTCCCCCATACTACTCCAATTATTTCAACTTTGGGGTCCCCCATCTAGGCACCTGCTCTCATTCCTACACCAGGGCCAGTTGAAGAAGAAGTTGAATATTCTGTGGATCCCACCAAGAAGCAAATGTTGAATAGGATCACAGAATTGCAGGCTGCCTTAAAGGCAAGTGAGGATGATGCAATTTCCAAACAAAGTGAGGTGGTTGACATATTTTTGAGGCATCTTAATGAAAAGGTTGATGGTAAATTACCATATGTACATTATTTGTATTCTTTATTCTTGGATAGAATAAAAAATATCAATAGGGATCGGCAAATAGTTTTCCATTTGGCTGAGAAATGGATCCGTAGGGCCAATGATTTGGATATTATGTACAAAGCTTCTAGGTTTGATGCAGACAATAGGCCCCAGTCATTGAAGCCTACTCAAAACTTTGTAAAATCATTGAGTGGATTTCAGGCCCTACTTGATGATTTTAGTAGAAGAATTAGGGAGCTGATAAAGAGATTTGATGACTGGAATGATACATTTTTGTTAAACATTATTGATGCACAAGGACATGTTAAGAAATTGCAATAGTGGTAGGATGGGGTAGAAGAAGTTATCAATGCACAAATCAAATTGATTTGTGATGATTCAAACTATGATTTGTTGGTAAATAGTATGGATAAGATAATTAACACCAGCACATTCTTAGAGTTTTTTGAAAGGGAAGCCAATCAGGTTGTAGTGAAGTACACACCTTACAATAGTAAGGTGAATGAGGTCGTGAAATTTCGCTGGCCAACAGATGAAGAGTATCAGAGATGGGTGGACAAGTACTTAACTAAAGAGGAGTAAAAAAGTGTCTATTACCACAGGATGGATGAAAGAATGCCAGACGATGATGCAAAAAATTTTGGAGACAGCCACAGGAAATGATTTAACAATGGACAGGGCATGTGAATAGAATGAGAAGATGTTTGAAATGGAGCTAGCCATAAGGAATGCACTCGAGGATGTTGATACACACAAGCGGACAACTTACCGATATTTTTTGTCAAAACATCTATTTATGGCTTAATAGAGCATAATTTCTAGTTTTTTATTGTTGTTAAGAAAAAGACATTTCTCAAAGGATGCGCCCTTTCACAATTTTGATATATTTATATCTATTTCATAATGTAAAACGAATATAGGCAGATAGGAGAAAGATATATTAGATAGTTTGCAATGAAAATTTCCTTTAAAAGACTTAGAAGCTTGTATGAATTTTGATGAACTTAATCAAGATGTTTGAACTTGTGGCTTAATCTTGGTATCAGCTGTTTATGGAATTATACAGTTATCTGGTTGTCTCCATTTTGATGCTTTTATGTTGTCTAAATTGATATATGAAGCATATAAATATATTCAGTTTACCGATACACATTTGTTGTATTTGTGTGATGTGATTATTTGGTTCTTTCAAGTAAGATTAAACCCTTCTAGTCAATCACAGTAATTGAAGAGTATTAATTAGATCAATAAGAAGAATCACATAACTAGGATTGTCATTCTATCTCAAGTAGAGTTTGTCAGTCATTTACTTACACATTTA